>PYHW01010717.1:7498889-7527950 GCA_013186435.1 Turdus rufiventris
AAAAAGAGAGTCTCTTAATGTTTTAGAATGGAATTTAAGGTCTGCTTAAGGTCTGCACATAGGACCTTGTAGATGAAAATAAAATAGATGTCCATTGAGATTGTACTTTGAGTTGCTGTATCCTGACAATGTACCTTCCCTGTGGCAGCTGAATAAAATTTGGTTATCTTGCTTTATAGAGAGTGGTGAAAGTTTGTTTGCGACTTCCTAAAGTAACAGCTTCAAAACCTATGTCCTTTTGCAGTACTTACTATTTGAGAACAAACATGCAACAGGGTAATCAGCAAATGATGCCACACCTTCTTGCTTCAGGCAATTTATGAAATAGCTTTCTGAAAGCTTAGCAGCACACCAGCTGCAGAGCCAGGCTGGCCAGAAAAAATTCACAGGGCCAAGACTTGCAATTTTTCTGTAGGCAATGTGATCCATGTATTGTGGCCAGGAGCAAAACTTTAACATTGAAGACAGTCCTGCATGAAATGGGAACAGGAAGAAAGGCTGGGCTCCACAGAAAGCAATTCTTGATCCTTCTCACATCTGGATTTATTTTGCAAATGTTTGCACTTTCAATGCAGAGCTTTGAAAAAGAAGAACGGGGGTTCACTAAAGAAAATGGTAGCCACAGCAGATCCACTTGAGAAGCCCCACTGCATCTGTGATGAGGTATTTACTTTGCCTTTGTAGAGTCTCCTAGAGACAGTTCTTTTGGGAAAGAGACCACAGTGCTGTGAAGGATTTGAAAAGTCTAGCTACTACATTTCCATATTCTTCATGCCTGCCAAGGACAGAGGGGCTTTTTTGATATGTTGATTTTACAATACCTGTAATGAATCCATGCCCAGTCAGCCATTTAAACAAGCTATTTGCCATGCATTTCCTTTGGTTGACTGAAAGACAAAGGAAACAAAGTATATTTTGTGGAGCTTCTATGATTATAAGTCTGCAATTACTGAATTTCAGTTTTCTTGCTACTTTTTTAACACAAAGGAGTTGCATAGACTGTATGATAATGCCATGTAATAAAAAAGGTCAAAATAAAATTTATTCTTAGTCATATTGATTAGTACTAAGTGATGGACATAGTCATTCTTTATTTGTCATTGATGTTCTAATTATCAAAGGACAAGTGAGAAAAATTTATGGCTTGATTTCCACCTAAGGAACTTATTTTAAGCATGGACTGTAAGAAAAAAAGCCTTGCTTGAAATAAAGTGTAAGTGGAGGTTTTCTGCAGCTGCATGTACATGTAAATTTATTATAAAAATATTTGTCTGTGATGATATTCAACTGGGAAAGGAACCAGGGTTGTCTGAAAATAATTTATAGCAGGAGGTTGCAGACTGCAAGGAAAGAAAATTACTTGACTATATGAGCAATATTAGGTAGCCATAGGGTATGTCCTCTGGAAAAAAAAGAAAAACTAAACCTTAAAATAGGCTAGTTTATTGATTTTATTTTCTTCAAATTTTCCTCATTACCTGAGATATTTGCAAGGAAAAGGTTTTTTTGCACTTGAAATTTGTCTGTGCCAGATCTGAATTACAAGACAGACATCTAAAATCTCCAACATTTATATTTTCAGAAATAATTTTTTGTGAAAAAAGTGCCAATTCTGTAATAATGGGCATAGCTACATCATCATTACTACCTTCAGCAGTCCTACTGAAATCTATTCCAACATCAATGTTAGGCATTGTTTGAGATGAGGTCCCGGAATATATTTTAATAGATCACACAACATCGCTAGAAAATTCTAACATGCTCTATGATTATTTCAGACATCTTTCTAGTTTCAAAAGGGAGATCATGTATCATAGGTTCATTGCAGCTGTAACAGCATTACCCCTTTAACCATATTTTGGTAAGTGACTGACAACCTGAATCCCAATAACAAAAATATGCCTGAAAGTCACTGCACCACAACTACAGATTTAGTACTGTTAACACTTTTTTTCATTTAAGCAGTGTTTATTTAAATTAAAGCTTTGGAATTCACATCTGCGCCCTATTTCCACATTATCCCTTCATATGCAGAGCTATAAATATGTATCACACAGTGAACCTGAGTTAGTAGATAACATAGATGAAAAATAAACTTAATAGAAAAACACTGTCCTATTTTTAAATCAGCTGTTACTTTCATCCCAGAACATCTACCACCACAACTGAGTAGGTAGCATGATGATATGAGTAAGTGGGAAGGAACAAAGGTTAAGATTGTTTAAATTGACACTGTTATTGAATGAATTGTTCATGAAATTCTACTCTGGGATCTAACTACATCTTAAACAAGCCCCCTTCCATTTGCAGCATCTGCCATCATGCTTTGAAATACAAAGTCCATAAGTCTCATCCAGATGAAAATACAATTAAATTCCTGATTATCCCAGATGATCCCAGGTGAACTTTTTTTTTTAATAATCAATTTTTATAATCAATTTTTGTAATCAATCTGTTTCAGAACCTGACAAGACCACGATGGAAAATGGCTACTGTGCAACCCACCTTCATTCAAGTGCACCGGAGTCTTGTTTCCCAGTGTGAAAGACAAATACTTCCCACCATACGATGTATCTTAGCACCCTTCAGGGGCATTTGTTCACAGCTGACTCAAAGAAGATTACAATCTGTAGAATTATCATTCAATCTTCCATAAACAAGTAAGTAATCCGTGAAAAGCTTCCATATGACCAACTAATGACTTGATTTTTCTCCAAAGATGTCTGACATTGTAAAGTACAATATAGCTGTGGAATTATTGGATGAAATAAGAAATTGTGGGTTTGATATCACAATAAAATTATTCATTAAGAACAGATTTATTTTCTGAAGAGAGTAGTGGGAAAAAAATGTATCTGTCATATAGACAAAGAGCCATTTTAAAAACAGTCAGAAATAACAGTAAAAAAATCGACATGCATGTGCACACAGAGCCCTCAAAGGCACACAGAGCCCTCAAAGAGAGTCAAATATACGTCAGTACTATGAGTTGTTTCTAAGTAAGGGACATTCCTTTGTTGGTATAAATCAGTGCAGCTTTTTTGATTTTGTGAACTGCACTGATTTAAGCTACAGTGAATTTCCAGCCTTCTGACAATTTCTCTGGAGTTATTCCTGGCACTGGAATATATTGATAAAGTTCAAATGAAGACACATTCTGTTCTCTTATGTCAAGACCTACCTCTATATAGAGCGTTATGAATAAAGTGACATCTAATGGAAAAGAATTCTTTCTAGGAATAATGTCCCCTTTACTCATCTGGAGGTAAAAGTTGTTTACTGAGAGTTTAGTTTTAACTGCTTGTCCTTATCTAACCTGAGGGTGAGTGATCTTATTTACCAAATTAAGAAACATATTAGATACCATAAAACTATGTCCTGTCTTTTCACAGCGTATGATTAAACCTCCCCTACTCAATTACATATTTGTGTTCCAGACTTTTATCTGCCTTAGCTCAGTGATATTTTGAATCTTTTAAATTGTGGATTTAAAAAGAAACACAGTCCTAGATTCCACAGAACCTACTGGAAATTTTTCACACACACATTGCTGTGTCACATCTGTGAATTTGCTTTTCTATTACTGTCTTCCCTCAATCATTTAGAATTGTCATTCAGGAGTTTCAGACTACTGATTAAAAATCATGTTCCTACTTCCTTAGTGTCCCAGTCCCATGTGGTTGAGTTCAAGTATAATCCTTGAAAAAATAGGGGAGTTTTGAGCACTCAATTCATACTAAATGTCATTTTTCAAGCAGATGTACCAGATGTTGCTTGACTTAGCAAAGCTCTTTCAATAGCTGTGTGTTCCTTGTCATCACATGCACCCTTTCAAAAATTAGAGGATCATCAATATCACTGATATTTTAAATACCTGCTGTCTAATCTTTAACCATCAAATCAAAGTTTCCTTTGAGCAAAAAACCGTGCTGTCAGTCTTTCACAAGGCAATATGCATTTGAATGTTCTAACAACCAATGCTCCTATGTTTGAAAGAGAAAAAATGAGAGAGTCTGTGGAGTAAGATATCCAAATAATATATAACTGTATGAATGAAATGCAGTGAATCCAAAACTGCATTCAATGTGCAATGCAGTAACGAGCAATCAATTCCCCATTTCTACAAAATGCCGCTTAATTTAAGAATTAAGCCTTTCACAACTCCAAAAATTTAGCTGCTTTCTTCTTGCCTATTATAACCAGTTAGCCATCTATTAACATGCAACCATATTTCAAACTATCAAAGTTTAAAAGTAAATTTTGGCACAAAGAGTTAGTTTCTAAGTATCACCACAGAAAGCTAAGCATTCAAGAAATAACATCTTCTCTTGGAAGACATATACAAAGGTTGGCTAAATATTAGTCTTGGCCTACAGGTCAAGCTAAAGTCCAAATTTAGACTTAGATCCATGGTTTTCAGGGATAAAGATAGAGGAGAAGAAAAAAGCAGTTATTTGTTGCACAAGGCTAAATATACTAATGGCCTTTGACTTAATTTATGCTCAATTTTATTAACTGAAATAAGAAAAAAGAAAATTACACAATGTTTTGTGAACATCCTATTTCCCATGCAATTTTGTTCCTATAATTTCATTGGTTATTGTAACAAAATGTAGGCTCCTTGACACCAGACTGCTCTGGGATACTGAACAAAGGAGTATTTCAGATAATCTCATGCTATCATATTAGTCTACAGTTAAAATGGTAATGAATGAGCAAAGTAGAATTAATCGCTGGTGGGGAAATAAACAGTTAAAACCATGCAGGATAGCACAGTAACATCTCCTACTGTAGTAGAGCTCTCATTAGTTGTTCCCTTGGGAAGACTTGTGATGAATCTCTCCAATTTGCTATATGAAGAGAATAGTCTGTGCACTTGCCTAGTTAATCTACCTTTCTGCTCCTGAAATTATATTCTCCTCCTAATTCGTCACCTGGGTCATTTTACTGGTCTCCTAGAATAAAAATAAGATTACAATAGGCTGTGAATATTATGCCCATCTCTGCCTAATTTATTTACTTTTCCAAAGGAAAAAAGAGAGTATTTTATTAATTTTGTGCCAAATTTTCTTCTAAAATTACGTAAGTTTGTCTATCTATGGCAGTTAGGCCTGGGCTGAATATCAGGTGCCCACTAAAGTTGCTCTATCACTCCACTTCTCACCTCAGTAGGGGAGAGAAAATACAAGGAAAGTGTTGTGAGCTGAAATAAGGGTAGGGAGAGATCACTCACCAGGGACCATCACAGGCAAAATGAATTTGACTTGAGGAAAATTAATTGAATCTATCACAAATCAAAATCAGAGCATGATGGTGAGAAGTAAAACAAATAATGAAAACACCTTGCCCCCCAGCACTCCCTCATTCCTGATCTTATGTTTTGGATTTGTGCTGAAAGCCATGTTGATAATACAGGGATGCTTTTGTCACTTCTGAGCAGCACTTGCACAGCATCAAAGCCTCTGGGAGAGGACTGGTGATGCTGAAGCATGGAGGTGGGAGGAAGAGGTGTTTGGAGTGATGGCATTTGCTTTTCCAAGACACCTTTAAGTGTGATGGACCCTGGCTTCCCTGGGGATAGCTGGACCTATCTGCCCATGGAAAGTGGTGAACTAATTCCATGTTCTGCTTTGCCTGTGCATGTGGCTTTTGTTTTACCTATGGAACTTTACCTTACAAGGGTTTTCATATTTTTGCCTTTCTGATTTTCTCCCCCATCCCACTGGGAGGAAGTGCATGAGTGATTCTGTGGAGTTTAGGTGCTGGCTGAAGTTAAATCACAAAAAGAGGTAACAGAGAGTTGTCTCGTTAATTTAACACAGGAAATAAGTGGAAAAATTATGTGTTTCTGTGGTGAAAAGCCTGAGTCATAAAGCTGATTACAAACTTTTTTTTTTCCCAAAAAAAATTTCTGTAATCACTGTGGTTTCAATATGTGCAAAAGTATTTCCAGTTTTATTAAGCAATAGCTCTTCTCTGTACTTTAGGGAAAAAAAATATAATATTATGTCAGATAAGTCTACAGTCCTTCCTAATAAAATCCTTAAAACAACAAAAAAATACTTACAAAATCTGATTTAAACCACCAACAGACCAAGAAAACTGAGAGATTTAGTTTACCCTCTGGTCTTGTGGCTACCTGTTCTTGATTTTGTCACTTTTGACCACTCAGTGCAGCATGAACCTTCTTTGGTGAGCTGAGTCACTGACTGAGACTAACCAATGGCAATTACACTCCATTAATGATTAGTGCATTTAAAAGAGCAATCCATAGGTCCTAGTGACATATCTATAATAAGATGTGAGTGTCAACAGGCTATTGTCTGCTGAAAGACAGAAGAGTCATTTGATCTCAGAATAATTTAAATATTAGTGTGTTCTTCTACATATCTTTCACCATGATTGTATCTTCTGGATGAACCTAATCAGACAACTGCAGACAATATATGGCCCAGTAACAAAAAAAAAAGTATGAAGAAATAATTTTAAATGGGAAATACCTTTTTATATGTCTTTATTTTTACTCTTTTTTTTTGTTTTGTTTTTGTTTTTGTTTGTTTGTTTGGTTGGTTGGTTATTTTTAATTGTGTGGTTGCGGGATAAAATGTTGACAGTCTTGAAAACCATGCACCAACCTGTCTGAGACTGGTGAAAAAGCAGACAGAAGGTCTGGCTTAACTACAGCTAGTTGAGGATTTAAAAAAAAAAAATTAAAAAGGGTTTTTTTGTTGTTGTTGGAGTTTTATTGTTTTGTTTTGTTTTTTAAGAAAGTGCTGTTTTTAGGAAATCCATGTAAGTTTTTAGATCTGTGTCAACCATGTATGTTAATTGTAGACAGAATTGTTGCTGATATCTTGTAACCTTGCCTAAAATATTGTTAAAGAACTTACATATTCAGCTTAGGGTTTGCAGACCAATTTGCCCCACAGCCTGTTTCTGAAGCTACACAGGCTTTTTACAACAAAGTTAGTCTTTCTCTAAGAACAAATATTTAATTTGCAGCCTTGCCAAGAGCCTTGATTGCGTGACCTAATAATCTCAGCAGTATCAGAATCAGCCTGAAGTACAGGAACGAGGAGTTGTTAATTCCTGTTCTTTTTAATCAGTGTTCTTATTGAATTATCATCTTGATTTTGTTCAGAGCAGCCAATAGCAGTTGTTAGTCTTTCTGTCTTCATTTATTCCAGCCTCTTCAAAACAGAGTTAAGAATGGGTTTTCATTCAGGAAATGGCTTTTACAGATGCATTTGTAACACATATTTATACTTAAAAGCTGAGACTCTAGGCATATGATACCCAGCAAATTTTAAAACACTGGCATGGCACTGATTTGTAGATTAGTACTTGTGAGTGGCTCAAACACAATCTTCATGGTTCAATAAAACACTTAAATTGCCTATCTGCAGAGGATAACAACTAGATATTAAAATAAAATATTGTTTATAATTCTTAGATATTTCTCCTAGAAGTTTGCTGTCCAATAGCATTTATTTAACAAAAAGAAAAGGATACTTGCATGTGTTCTTTAAAAATCAGGGATCTGTTTTTTCATAATCAAGCACTCTTAAGTATGTCATAGACTATGTTCTTGAGAAGTTTTAAAAGACAACTTACCACTTCAAAATAAAAATTTAATTTGGCCAAACCTTGTTTTTGAACAATCAAATAAAGTTGTGTTTCTTGGAAAGAGGTTTAAAACAAAAGTAAATTAAACACAGAAATGAAGCCAACTGATATTGTTAGCTTTGCTGCTTTGGGATTTAATTTGCATCGAGGATAAATGTCTTTGTGCATTTCAAATTTCCTCCCTTTAGCATGTGTTCATGCATGCTTACTCACTGCATTCATTCTTAGATGCATGCGCCAGCACATGTGCACTAACACCATACTAAAAGGTTTGTAGCTGTAGGCAATCTCCTTCTTTTTCCATGAAATCCTTTCCCATTTCTGTATGAACAGCTGACAAATTCATTATCACCTCCCTGAAAATAATCTGTCTTTGGAATTGTTCTTCCCTCAACAGCTTTTACATATCTGAATATAGTTATTATATCCAAAACAGTATTTATATCAATTTTTTAATTTATATTAAAACTAAACAAAACAAAATACCCCTCAAAACCCAGAAAAATAAACAAATTTAAAAAAACAAAACAAAACAAAAATTAAAAAACCAAAAAAAGGAGCAAAAAATAAAAACCAAACAAAAAAACCCCAATAAACCAAAAACCAACACAAAAACAATAACTAAAAAACCCGACGCAAGAAACTACCACTATATTAATGGGAAATTTCCACCCAAATAGACTTCTTTCGTGATAAAAAGGTGGCCTCTGAAAGCTTAAAACACTTGGTTTGCATCCTGACCAGTGGAAATTTAATTCATATATCTTTCCAAAACCTTGGAAACAAATTTCAAAGCAGCCTGAGCTTTACTTCATATTTTTGCCATAACCCCTTGTTTTCCCTATCTGTGCTGCAGAACTTGCACTTTTCTGGCCAGTAATATCTGTAAGAAGTTTAATGGAGGCTTAGATTTAGAAGTTACTTGTACAATCAGTGCATGTGAAGAGCCAGTTATCACAGGGTAGATTTCTGTAATAAAGCATCATGTGGAGATTACTTTCCTTTCAAATGTCAATAATTATGGGGTACACCCGACCAGGTGGGGTAAGAGTGCTCTGGGAAGCAAGCTGACTGGATTTAGTAGCAGAGTTTTAAATTAGATTTGGTTGGGGAAAAGGATGTACTTCTCAGTGACAAAGAACCAGGAAACCCCAAGAATTTAGTAAGCAGCGGGGAATTACCTATATATCACCCCCAAACCATTAGGGAAGGACTCAGATTTCCCCTGAGGCACCCACACAGATAGTGAGGTCTCTCTCCCATCAAGGGCATTTGTTGAAAAGTCCCAGTCCACTGACCACTCTGCAAGCAGTGGCTTACCAAGGGTAAGGAGAAACAGCAAGGAAAGTTCTCAGCAGCAATGAGTCCTCTGGGCAGGAGAGGGGTCCAGCACCAAACACCACAACCTCTGCCCTCCAAGCCAGGCAAACAGTGAACCAACCCCATTAAGACACTGACAAAACTCCACCACTTCAGCCCTCACGTCCAGAGCCATTCCAACTCTATGCCAAGGCAGTGGCTACGACTTTTGTCTCTTAATCAAGGCCCATTTGCCATCTTCATGACAGGAAATGGGGAGACACTTCCCTGAAGAAGCCTAAACCACAAAAATCACACAACTGTAACACTACTACTGAGGGCTTCAAGCTTTTCAGAAGAGGCAGGCTGGGAAGGATGGGCAGCTATTGCTAAGAAAGGGTTAGATTTTGAAGAGCCATCTCTGAGTAACAGCCTTGAACTGTCCAGAGTCGATGGGTAAAAATCAAGGACAGAGCCAACGAAGGACACATTGTGGTTGGAATCTACAGCACGTCACCTAACCAGGGGAGTCTGTTGACAAAGTTTCTTGCTTTGGCTACAGGAAGCATTGTGCTCACAAGGTTTCATCCTAATGGGGGATTTCAACCACCTGGGTGTCTGCTGGAAAAGCAATACAATTGTCTGTAAGCAATCCAGGAGATTTTCTGGGATGTGTAAAGGGAAACCCAGATGTTGAACAAACCAGCCAGAGGAGAAGCATTACCTGGTTCTCACAAATGCAGATGAGTTCACTAAAGAGATTAAGACTGGAGGCATCCTGGGCTGTAGTGACAGTACCCTGGCAGAGTATGTGATCTAAAACAGAGTGGGCCTGGCATGGAGCAAAATCAGGACCCTGAACTTAAGAAGAGAAAACTTTCAGTTTTTTAAGTAATTAGTGGATGAGATCCTTGGGAAACTGTCCTTAAGGACAGCATAGCTGACCAAAACTGGCAACTCTTTAAGGAGTTTTCTGATGTTGTTGCCAAGCACTTCATCATATTCGAAAAGTTATTGTAGCCAGGTGAAGTCCTATGTGACTGGAAAAAGGGAAACATTGCTCCTATTTTAGAAAGGGTCGAAAGGAAGACCCAGAGAACTACAAAGCGGTAGAGCCTCATTTTTTTGCTTCAGAATATCACAGAGCAGATCCCCATGGAAACAAGGCTAAGGCCCATGCAAAACAAGGAGGTGATCCAAGACAGTCAAGGCTACTTTATCATTCCTGACCAATCTGGAGGCTTTCTAGGAGAGAATGACAGCCATAATCAACAAGGGAAAGCTGATCAATGTCACCTACCTAGACTTTTGTAAGGCCTTCAATATGGTCACCCTTGACAGTCTTATGTCTAAAGCAGAGTGATGGATTTGAAGAGTGGACTATTTGATAGATAAGGAATTGGTCAGACAGACACAGTCAGAGAGTTTTGGTCAATAGCTCTATACGGAGATGGATGACAAGTATTTGTCCTCAGTGCTGTGACTTGGGACCAATGCTCTTTAATATTGTCATTAATGACATAGACAGAGGGATTGAGTGCACCCACAGCAAGTTTGAAAATGGCACAAAAATGAGTGATGCGGTTGACACAACACATGGACAAGATACCATCCAGAGGGACCTGGACAAAAAGAACCTGAACAAACTTGAGCAGCGGACCCATGAAAAATTCATGAGATAGATGTGTTAAATACCAAGTCCCTATCAAAAGAAAGGAAGATACAAATAAGAAAAATGTGTGTGAATTGTTATTAGAAAAAAAAAAGGGCATGTATAACTACTTAGATGCAGAAGATGTTCATAAGTATAAAGACTTATTTTGAGTTCCTTTGACCTATTTATTGCTTTAGTTCTTAAATCATCATTCATGAACAGTTTCATAGTTGAAAGAGTAGGCTTGGCTGGCATGTTTCAAAAATAGATTTCTTACAATTAAAAAGTTTTTTGGACCATGCTATGCAGCATTGCCATAAAACAGAAACCCATCTGTGGTGACTCACAGTTGCTTGATTAAATGCTTTTTTTTTTATTAAAAGACAAGCTAAAACATATTAATGATTACAATATACTTTTCCAATATGCAATTGGAAGAAAAAGCAAAGGATTCAAATATAATTACCCAATACGAGCAATATTTAAATTATCCCGTCACATTCCCTTTTTGTCATTGCATTAGCTGACTTTGCTAGGACCTCTAAAGGATCTGTTTTTAGAATCCAGTTAGCATTGATCACAGCTTCCAAACGAGACATTTTGCAGTTGTCTTTGTGGGCAATAGATAATTAAAATAAAAATCCCCAAACCAAACCCAACCAAACCAAACCAAACCAAACCTACATCACACACCCAAAAAAAAAAAAAAAAAAAACCAAAAATCTGGGGAGAAGCACAAGCAATTTCTCAGATTTGCCCTTTTGGCTTCATTCATCTATCTGCTCTGCCCATACCTTTCCTTGTAGTATTCAAACACTCCTTTTAACAAATTAGTTATGTAGTACCTTCCAATTATATATATATACTTTTGTCAGTGTCTCCCTTGGACCCTCTTTATCTACCATGAAATCTCACAGCCTCTAGATCTCTTGCCCTCCAACACACTATTCATTTTGGATTAAGATATTAAGATTTGAAATCCCTAAAATTGTCACAGTCCAGCAGGTTAGTCCTCAGTTCTGATAACAATATTCTCTTCTCTGAAGGAATTGCAAGAAAAAGTAAGTAGCATCTTCCCTGGAGGAGAAAGCAATCAAATTGCTTTCATGGCCAAATCTCCCTGACCCTTACAATCTACTTTCATGCTACTTGCTTCTTGCTTATCTACTTCTGCTAACTCGGGTATCAAACTACAATTCACAGCACCAGGCTGGGAGAATACTTGCTCTGCTTGTCATGTTGCCCTTGGTGGAACAGGGCTGTCATGTCTCTCATTTGGGTGGTATTTATTGAGGTAGAACAGCCTGCTACAATCCTTGCTATTAGACATTAGCCCCAAAGGTGGCTGACTTAATTAGGCAGTCCACCAAGGTGTAGGCTTCTCACCTGAGTGATGGTATCATACACAGGTTTAGAGGTGAATAACTGAATAATGGTGCATTAATTATCTCTGATACTTTCCTAGCAGGAATATATATATGAATGCGTGTATTCATGTAGGACATTCAGCAGCTCTGAAACAGATGCATGATTGACTTGTTAAATGGGTCCTTTGTCAAACATCTGAACTAAATGTCTTTTACTTTGAATTCTAAAACCCAAATCAAATCTCTACAGTATTTTCCTAGATTTTATAAATATATATTCAGAAACTCAGCTTAAAACAGTAAAAATGTCTCTCCATAGAAGTACACCTAATTATTATGGGCAATATTAGGAAAGGGTTTAGCACCAGGTTTAAATGAGCAACTGATTGACACTGGAATGTATTGAATTGTTCTAAAAGCATAATTAGAGAAAGCATACTGTCATAGTTATTAGCGTTATTTTTAAACCTACTAAATATAGATCAGAAGTCAAATAAAAATATCTTCAAAGGCTTGTGAAGGTTCATGCAAGTCTGGAAAGTATTTGGGAATTTTTGGTCAGGACATCTTAAATATCATTCCCACAGGACTTTGGAATCATAGTAAGGAGGTAATGTTGCTCCAAGAAACACGAGAGTGATATACAGCATTTAAGTGTTTCCCTGAACTTCTCTTCAAAGATTAGAGAATAAACAGTTTTAGCTTCTGAGTCAGTGTTATCACCCAGACTGGTATGATGCAAAACCGAGATTATTCTAATGGCCTACCGGTGAAGTGCATTTCTGTAAGACAACTTTTTGCACATCTCAAGTACATGTATTAGAAAGGTTACAGGGTTCTTACTGCTTGCTAAGGATTTATTTTTGAAATGTCCACAAACAGTTCAGGTTTACCCCAGAGGGAAATCTGATATTTTAGAAATATAAAATATATACATTCACTAAAAGTGGCATAATTTTAAAGTGAAGCATAAGGAAATCAAGGTTCATCTGCTGAAGGAAAAAAAAAAAAAAGAAAAAAAACAAAAACAAAAACAAAAATAAACAAACAAACAAACAAACTAACAAACAAAAAAAAACAAAAAACAACAAAAAAAAAAAAACAAAAAAACCACCGCCCTTCCAAAGCACAGGAAAAAACCCTGCATACCCTACATGACAAATTAAATTAAATCAGCATTGATATGCTTTTTTGGTGTTTTTTAAATTTTTTCAATCCTTTTGAATAATATGTAAGTATAAATGACTGGTTTGCATAAAAAATATGAAGATCTAAGACTGGTTTTACAGATTCTCTACTTAAGAAGACATGCAACCTGGAAACATGAATACAGAAGCTAAGATCTGTTGAAGATCTATAAGGACAAGGCTGTCTATAATTGCTAGATCACTGAGTCAAAAAGTGTCTGGGTTTCATTTCTTTTTCTAATTTGTGTGGTTCATGTATCAGACATTGTTTTCCAGTCTTGGAATACATATCCCATTTGTGAGATGCATATCTTGGTCATATCCCTCATGAAAAGAAAGAAGCATTCTGTTATTATTCTGTACATCTATTGTTTACCTTAAAACACAACTTGGATGAAGAGGAAGGCAGGAACGTAGCTGTGTTGGAAATTTCTAAGGTGAAGGAAGGAGACAGACACTCAGTGGAGTCACCTGATTACCCTGAAAAGCTCAGTATCTGCAAGATTACTGAAAAAAAATCCCATATTCACTAACACTTGTTCAGCTACATGTAGTAAATCTGCTCTGGCAAGTATTCACAATCCCTTTTGTTTGCTTTCTGTGAATATTCAGGAGAATAATGTTTGATGAAAGAGATAGTGTTCCAAACTCTTTTGCAAATATGTATTTATGAGAGAAGTATTTACATGAGGATCTTGAAAACTGTGATTTTTCACGTAACAATAAAGTTAACTCTTATGTTTCCTAACCCTGCAGTAAATTGAAACTGTTCCACCATTCTATTTAACTGTAATTTCTTCCTTAGTTAGTACATCATATTCATAATCTTAAAAACAGTAACTTCCACAAGATTATTTGCAATGGCAAAATTATCTTGAAAGACATACGTTTCAGGAAGAGACAACCTAATAATGAGTAGGATTGTGGTAATTTATCTATGCTAATATATTTAGGAGTCACTTTATTTAACCAGATATAGGTATCTAGTAATGTGATGGCCTGCATTGTTGTATTTTTAATGATTTTATGAATAACTAATGAGATAGCTTTCATTTGGGGTTTTGAATTTATGGTGATATGATGTGTGATATTCATAACTAAATTATTGACTTTAAATATCTGTTGACAATGTGATGCTGTTAACTATTGTATTATTGAGGAAATTGTGACAGCAGCAGGGAATAAAACAGGATCTTATAAATCTAAAATTAAGCCTATTTTTCATAGGAAATATATTTAAAATAAATTTAATATGGATGATTTTATTATGGTATTTTTGTTACAGTTTTACATGCAAAAAATAATACTAACATATCAAATTCCAAATTTACATGGATTACAAAAAATATCTTTTCATAACTCCTAATCTGAAGGATTAGGGATGACCAGCGATATGGATACTTATCTGTCCTCTAGGAACTGGAAAGGGATACAATAACAGCTGCAAATGATATATTAAATTTGATTTAACAGGAATGTTCATTTGATTCAGGAACATGTTCATATGTGTATGTCCACACCTTATAGAAAAAATCCCACATCTACAGTGTTCCTTGTACAGATCAAAATGATCCAAGTTATATCCCATTTTAATAAACTAAGGTATTAAATTGGGTTAGCAAAGTGTTAGGAATCAATGACTGGTAAAAACTCTTCAAGTATATCCCACATTCTCAAACAGTCCCTCTCCATACCTACTCAAAAATATCAGTTCTAGGAAATAGGTATTCCAATAAACTAGAAGGGAAAAGCCTTCTGTTTTAAATCTGCAAAAATTATATTCCATACTCTTTCTTTTCTATGTGCATTATCCACACATATCTGTTAACTCCAATTGCTGCAAATTTCAAGTCTTCCGTACTGGTAATTTAAGGACTATTCACATGATATTCAGTAATTCCACTGTGGAATAGTACGTGAAGAAATTTATTGTGTAGAGATTCCATAAAATCACAAGTAAAATATAATCTAACATTATTGACATTTTTATTCACTGGAGTCGTGATTTCTTTTTTTTTTTTTTTGTCAGCAATGCAAAGAGATTTACAGCATTGTCTGAAATTTGAGGAAATACATGTAAAGAAGGGACAAAAATCTGACACCCAGAGTCTGATTAATGTTCTTAGAGCATTCAGTTGTCACCCCCCATCTCTTCACAAATGGTCAGGGTTGGAAAGAACCTCTGGAGGTCGCTCAGTCCAAGCCCTCTGCTCAAACAGAACCATCTCAAACAGGTTTCTCAGGACCAGATGGCTTTTTGCCCATTCTTTCTCTCCATGGATGGAGACTCCACAACCAGCCAGGGCAACCTGAGGCAATGTCCCGTCACCCGCATGTTATGAAGTGTTTTCTGATGTTCAGAGGAAAGATTCTTCTTTCAGTTTGTGGCCACTGTTTCTGGTCCTGCCACTGGGCACTGCTGAAAAGAACCCAGCTCTGTCTTTGCCCTCTCTCTTCATATAAGCATTTTCATATAAATTGTTAAGATCCTAACCCTGAGCATTCTCTTCTCTATGCTAAACAGGCTATTTCTGTACAAAACCAAAAAAGATTTTATGTAATATTTTCAGTCATAATGATTCTTAAAGATGCTTGCATAAATGTACTAGTCCAATTTTAATCATTAACTGGGACATTGTATAATAAAATTTGCATTGCTCATTTTAACATTGAAATTTTAAATAAACCTAAATTATAATGTTACCACTGAGAATAATTAATTTTCTAAAGGTAATAAGCCACAACTTTGTCTTTCATCTTCAAGTGGAAAACAAAACAAAACAAATGTATTGGAAGTCATGCTTATAACCAATCACTGAAATATTGAGAGGAGAAAAGGTGTGAATATTATGACACAGATCAATGCAATATTTTTTCAAAAAAGGTGGTCAGAATGGAGGAACAGACATCCTGGGTTAAATTTTAAAATAGCCTCCTGAGGCAGAAAACAGAGAAATCAAATAATATAAAAAGAGAAGGATTGATATGTATTGAAAAACTCTTTAAGGACTCTGAAATGGACTGCTCTTAAAACAGAATGCAACCATAAAAGAACAACAGCATCAACAAACAACAACAAAAAGAGTAATTGGGAGACAGAGAAAGATAAGAGTAGAGAAGGTAAAGTAACACTTTCCTTATTGAGGTTCCATCTTAGGACAGTCTAGGAAAAGCAACAGTGAACCATATTCGACTCTTCAAAAAAAGCTCTTTCCAGTGTAGTCAAATTCATTAATAGATAGGACATACAACTGGACTCAGATACTCTGTCTCCATTCCTGTTTTTCAGACATTCGGTACATATTTTGACCACAAGAACTGTGAAAGTGCAGCAGCAATATTTCAATTAGCACCAGTACTTTTGCATAATTTGTTGTATATATTGCTAATTTTGCAAATTAAGTTGAACTGTAAGTCCAAGCCAAGCTCTTCACAGCATTCAATGACAAGGAGAACAAGAAACTGTGCACACAAACTGGGAAAAAACAGGTTTTCACTTGATATGAAGAAAATGTTATGCGCCATGAGGACTGTCATGCACTGCAATATGTTAACAAGGGAAGTTTTCAGTGTCTAGCCGTTTATGTTTTCAAGGCCAAGCAGGATAATGCTCTGACCAACCCATTCTGTTTTCATATCTGACTACACCACTTTCAGTAGGTAATGAGACCAAAGATCTCCCAAGCTTCTTTCTAACCTGAATTATGCTCTAATCCTATGTTCTACCAAAAACAGAGGTGCAATTTTACATCTGAGCAGTTTGAACTGACACATCCTTTCTCTCCAAAAAGTTTATAAAGTTGGGCTTGCTGCCATACTCGATGCTGTAAGATTGGGTTTGATCATTTTTCCACATATGAAACTCAGGCTCATGCATCTTATAATTTCATGTCTAGACAAACCCTTTATGCTTCCATTTTGTGCCCATAATACAAAGTATTTTATAAAGGTATTGTGAGGATACAGTCTTTATTATATGTGAGAAGTTAAATTTATGTAGTTATGAAAAGCTCATAATCATGAATTAAATTAAACAAATCACATTTAATTTTTACCAAGTAGTTATATGCCTTATCTGAGAAAAAGCAGGAAACTCCATTTAGTTCAGCAGGATAAGTCTAGTCAAGAAAATGGGAAGCTAAACATGACTTCACTTTGATTTTGGAAAAAAGTTAGCAGATTGAAAGAAAATCCTTGCTATCCTCGCTAGCATAAAGCATCCAGAGAACAGTCTGGTAATTTAAATGAGATCAAAAATGCCCACAGCAGAGAACAACTTTGAGTTGAGCAGCATTTCTCTTTTACTTGTGAAGGCACCTTGTTATGGTTTTTGGCATATAATACTGGGGAAAGTCCAGGGTGTGGCAGGATGAAAAGATGTTCTTGGGACCTCTTGCTCCCCCTCTGAATTGACTTTCATCCAAAATGGTTCGTTTTTATCAGAGATTTCTCTCAGAAAAACTATCACGAGCAAGTGAGAGGAGTCCATCTAAAAGCCCAAAACAACTGCATCCCATGAGGGAAGCCACAGCTGCGGGCCCTCTGAAAGCAATGTTGTCAGGCTCAGAGAACGCGCTCCATTCCCAGGGGTGGGATTTGCACTGTAGGTGACATGCACGTGTGAGAGTTTCCCATGCTGCTGTCTTGGGGCCAGCCTGCAAAGAGTCTGTTTAGCCAGGCTAATAGCAGGTACTGTGTATTCATGCATGCAAAGCATTCGACCGCCCAGCTTTTAATGTTCTTCCATATTTCTCTTCCTCTTAGGAATAGAGCCCTGAAGACAACTCTTTAATTTTAGCCATCCAGAAGCTAGGCTTGCTAGGAAAGAAGGAGTTACCCTCTGAAAGTGCTTTTATTTCTAGTGATAATAGATAGAGCCTTGATGTCTACCTTACGGCTGGGAAAAAAGGAAGTGAACTGAATCTCACACAAAATACCTGCCTATAATGGTCAAGAAATATTGTGCCAAACCTGGGAAGTGAGTGTACATCATGATGACTTCTCAGATCATTATTCTTAGACTAATATAATTATATTTTTAAAAAAATCTTTAAGGTAATAAGATCTATCTAAAATGTGTATGGGAAAGAAGAACTACAGATCCCTGTCTCAGGCTCTGCACAAAATGTATTGATCTATAGATTCCTCTTTCATAACAGCTGCCTTATTTATAACATGAGATTTCTTGCTGCTACGGTGATTCTTGTAGTAAGTTTCCCTAGTGATTTTTGAAACATGGGAAAAAATCTAACTGTATTTTTTCTGGCTGTTCAGAAAAATTAACGATGCCAGTGCTGAATTTTGTTAATATAATAGGTAAGGCTGAAGTGCATGTCCAGAAATCATTTGTATGTAAAAAGTTTGTGCTCCTGATGCAATGCAGATTTAGGAGGAACAACAGAGACAAAAAAGGTGGCATCCTGTGGCATCGAATCAATTATCTTTACCAAGGTTTATTCACAGTTATTTATTTATTTTTACATTTTATTTCCCCTACTTGTTATGGAGCTTTTGTGTTAAGCTCTATAGCTGCAAGGGGTATGCAGACACCAACTTGATCATGAAATTCTGTAGCTGAGAAACTTTGTATTTGACATATAAGTATAGATATTGCACGAAGGGACCTCATTTATCCTGCTCAGATATTCTGTGCAATCTTCAGCAGCTAATGCTTTACCAGTTACTGCAAAACCAATAAAACTGGAAGGAAAATAAATTTTATTTCGGCATGTAAACTGCCACCCACAGGAAAAATTAATTAATCCTCAGAGTGAAGTTGCAATGTGATGGTGAAATTAAAGCTATTCTTGCCAAGAAGAGACCAAATGAGTATCGCTTCAGTCCTAGTTGAAGCACCTGCTTCAAGAGAAATATGAAGAATTTGAGGGAAAGACAAGGAGGAAAGATTAACTTAGGTAGCCACTGGAGAAAGGATAGCCTATATATCCCATGAAAGAGATGCATTTTCTGTCGAGTGTTAATAATACAGTCCCCAAACACATCAAGTCCAAGAAGTGCAGTGCAGATCAGGGCCACAGGCAGCAGTGAATGGCTGCAATCTCTGCAAAGTCAGGGAGCAGGGAACCAACCCCTCATGAAATCTTTATATTCAAGACTTTTGAGCTTCCCTGTATTATTCTAGGTCCTCTGATCTATATGCTACAAAGAATTTACAAGGTGTGGGAAATTCCCCAGCATCCTGTGTAGGCAGTAAAAATGAAAGTAGTATTTCACTGAACTTCTCCACTATGGTCTTATCATTTATGATTCCCCTTTTAAAACTCTTGTCATCAAACAAGCCAACCTATTCCCTAGCTGGATGATTTTGATGTATTTTAATAACTTTTCATTATCAGTTTAAGCATCCTTTGCAAGATGCTCTTCAAATTCTTTTTTAGCTCTTTTAATTTCCTGCTTCTATTTGACCTGCTATGTATTATAGATTTTTCTGTTCTCCTGAGCTGAAAAAGCTTTGCAATTTTTAAATGCCAGCATCTTCAGTATGAAGGTCTCTTTAACTTTTATATTGATCATCGTAGGGGTTTTAGCTGGACAGTTTATATTTTTTTTTTTTCCTTCTTCTTTTTAGTTTTGTTGTTTTGTTTGTTCGTTTAGTCTTATCTTCTAATGTAGTATTTTAAACTCAAGTTTTATTCCTTTTAAGATTTAACCTATAAGATTTTTGCTTTTCTTTTTTTTCCCTAACTTTTCCATTTCTATATGTTTCTCTTCCTTACAATTGCATATCTGTATGCTACACTTGTTTCACATACTCTTTCCTACTACAGTGGAAAACCTACTTGAGTTGTATCTGATGTAACAGACTGACAGTCCTGGTAAAACCACTTGGACTAGACCTACTGCAAGGTCGAGATCAAAAGAGAAAAGAGGAGAGGTGAGGAAAGAGGGTGGGAGAGGAGGATTTTTGTGAACAGATCTTGTGAATGGGCCTTATCTTCACAAATTTTGTTTAACCAACAAGCTCAATGACATAAACAGCTACAGAAAAGCTTAACTCAATAAGAATTATGGGGCATGAAGCCCCATAACAAGTTATTTTTTAATTTCTAACAATTTCTTTTTTTTACTTATATTAGCTTATATATCCAGTCAAACAAACAAAAGTACCATCTGACTTAGACAAGCTGTGCCATGTGTGGTATATGATCAGCCTTCAATAGTCAATTCAAGCAGTTCAGATGCTTTAAAATTTTCACACTAACATGTGAATGATTATGAATAACTAGGAGATGGATTAAGACAGAATTTAATTCAGAATGGTGATTATTTCTAACTAATTATAGTGTTAGTGCATTCTGACTCCATGATAGCATATCCAGTAGTCTCTGTCAGAGCACATCATATTGTTTCTATTGCTTTCTTTCTATAGTGAAGAAACAGGAATAGCCTGACACATAACAAGATTTAGGATATGTTATTTCCCTAATATATCCATTTCTGATATATATGTAGGTGATTTGTAGTCATATGGGATGTTCAACTGTAAGCATTAGCATAATATTTTTGCTAGTATTTAATCTTTAGTTTATCACACAAAAGAGAAGTATAACAGACAGAGAGAAGATAATCTTAAAAAAACACAAAACAACTCCTTTATCAAAGAAAGAGTCTATCAAATGCAAAAATTAATGAAATATATAATTAAATTAAAAACTGCTTCTTTGAGGGAACAGACAAATGAAAAAAAGTCTGAGAGAAAAATATTTTTATTTTTATTTCATGAGAGATTTTAGTAGATGTGTTCCCCACCTGGCTTTAGAATTTATATTTTTTTATTGTAACTATTAGAATTAGGCTAAATATGCAATTTTAACTGGTTAAAGCCAGATATATTTCTATTCCTGATAAAGGTACAACTCTCTAGTTTCTGTTGCTATCGTTTATTTTGATGGAAAATATCAGAAAGCACATTCTTTACATTTTCATATAATCATTACCTAAACCAAAAAAGGCAATATTAAACTCCTGCCCACATATTTGTTGTACCTTACATATATTTAAAAACCCTTGCTTTTGTAAGGTCAGGGAATCCTATGCTTTCAAGGGTCAATCATTGCAAGGCTTAGGAGAGGTGGTATAACCTCAGTGTAAATGAAAGGAGCTACAGGACCACATATTTGTAGCTTCCTCAGTGACAAAAAAAAAAAAAAAAAAAAAAAAAAAAAAGAAAAAAAAGGTTATGGATTGGACAAGTTTGCGGTTGAGGCTGAAGAAAAGCAACAGGCAATACTGCAGTTATTTTCCCTTTACCACCAAACTTCAGATCTGACTTTCTCAGACATTATCTCCAGCAGTATCAGCTTGCCCAGCCAAATTTGCATTGGCTTTGGTGTTTCTAAAGGGCAGTGGAGACTTTCAGGTGACTTGCAGATACCCCTGTGTAATGCAGCCATTTATAGTGGTTTATCAGATACCCCAGCAATAAATAATAAACATGACTTAAGAGAAATATCACCTGACTCCTACTGTTTGACTTTGCCAAAGAGCAGATGCATGCAAATGGTGATTTGCCATGTCTCAAATGAAGAGAAACCACTTCTCGAAACATGATAACTCAAAAATTTGAGTAGTATGAGATTCCTGGGAGTTTATGATGTGAATTCTGAGTGTCATCTTATGCTAGGATATGAGCCAGTTCTGGACCAGATACCAAATGGCTGTTCTAATGCTGCCTGGTACACAATTCCTGAAAGACAATGGATATTAGTTTAGTAGACTAACTATTGTTTCTCAATACCTTCCAGAGTGCTCAGTTAAAACTTTGTGAGACTGAACTCATATCCATCTGCATCTTCCAAACAAATTTCACTTATGTACCTTTGTTAATGCTGTAGAAGTTGGTGGCAGAGCAAGGAATTGAATCCTGATTACCAAAAGCAGAAGGCATGCTAGTGCTGGATCATCAGTCCCCTGCTATTGATATTCATGAATGCCACCACTGCTCACACTGTGATTTGCTTTGCAATACTGATAGTTCCCTTGGTAAAATGGAAATCATGCAGGAGCTCATCAGTGCAGGAACAGGTGGTAGAAGCCAGTTTTTAAAATATGATCAAATGTTGTAATTTAGAGATAGAAGACTTACTGTTCCTGAATTTAGCTCAGAATAAAGCCAAACTGACAGCCAAGAATGGACAGCATGGTTGATTTTTTTTCCTGCTATGTTTTTGTCATCTTGTTTATTTGGTTCTTTTACTGCCAGTGCTGTTGCTTTATTCCTTGGCAAATTTGGATCCAACAACAGTTTCCTTTATGGTACAAAAGTTATATTTTCCCTCATCTCCTTTTCTTCAGCCTGACAATATCAGTACCAAATCATTAATTAATGCTCTTTAAAAGAGTAGCCATTGATAATATTCTCACACATCCTGTTGCTTAAAGCTTTTAATGCTCTATTCCCCTGTGTCTCCAAAATTTCTCCATAGGTTTTACATATACTGAGGGATAATTTATTCATATTTACGCCAATTACCTTCCCTCAGAGAAAAGAAGTACACTGGTCTATTTTCTCTGGACTTTATATTAGTTCTGAAGATTGGCAATTTGTATCTATTAGAAAGAAATGTGGTTGAATAGAAAGGAGTTTCTCTTTTAGGAGAAACTGTAGTTTGGTAATCTGAGAATCAGTGTTCTTTTGCATATCCTTGCAGCAGACTTGGCATGTGCAGTAACCACAGAAATGTCTTTATATGGTTTTTACATAACCTTCAGAGATTATTCCAGATGGGAGAGACCAGTTAAAAACTTCTGCAATGTTCCCATAGCTCATTCACTCAGTTTGAGACCAAGCAGCATGTTAGTTATGTGTGCTGTTATCCTTTACCAAGGACAGAAATCAGTCCAGTCATTTAGCACTTCAAAGGTCTGACTGACTTTCAGATACTACTGATCTGGTCAAAATACTGAACAGTAACAGACTGCACATCATACTACCAATCTCTTGGGGTAGCTTGGGAAAAATTTAATGTGCAGTTAAGAAGAAAAAGCATATTTTCAAGTATCAATGGGACTGTCAATCTTATTTTCATAATATTACTATTCAAAAACAAAATCAGAACGAGGGGGAAAAAGGCTGTCTGTTGGCATTCATTTTGGCAAAATATCTCTCTGTTTTTACTTTTGTGTTTAGTTAATTTAGTTTAATTACTAATGATACAAAGTCTTGACTAAATTGGAAAAATAATGGTGCCTACACTGGACACAAAAAGGCATACCCAGTACAGTCTTTAGGGAAAATTTGTGTCTTTCATAGCCTCTCTTGAAGATTGAATGAATTTTTCTTTTTTCTGCCTCTTTGCCAATTAGCCATTTTTGCACTACTGCTTTAGGTAATTCCAAGCTATTTGATATTGAGGTTTACTTCAGTCAGCAGCTCTGACTTACTGATCGAGTCAGCTTTCTTGTTTTTGGCGTGTTGAGCTCCTGTGTTTCAATTATTCCTTCATCATTTTACTTCCTGTCTTCTCCTCTGCCACACTTTTGATAAAGTAGAGAGTCTTTTGGGGCTAGAAAGCCACTGAATCATCTTGCACTGTAACGACGGATCTGGATACCTGCCACCAGGGCAAAATGTTACTAGATTAAAATTGAGAGAGCTATATTTAAGAGACAGAGTAGTTTTAATTAAGAGACTGTACTCACACTAAAAGGTTTTATATATGTTTACAACTTTCTGGCATTCCTGCTGAAGGAGAGAGAATTGTGAACCTGAAGAGATACAATAAATCTGTTCCTTTTTTTCTTCATAAGCATGTGAATGAAAAAACTGATGCCCTAGTTGTAGAAGACCAAAGAAAAATAAGTGACTGAAATAGATAGGTTTGTCTGGTAGGTGGAGCATTAGCAAAGTTCAGCATGCTCCATGAATTCAGTGTAATAATTGCCCCTTCATTCCATACAAAGACACTGAATAAAATCAGCCTGTACAGTAATAGGGATCAAAAAAAAAAAAAAAGGATTGAGCAAAACCCAGACTTTATAATAATTGTGCCTCAGTCAGCATTTAATGTATTTTAATGTTCCTCTTGCCTAAGTTTTTAGTTCAATAAAATAATTTTTATAAAGGTGAACTACATTGAGCATTGGCAAAATCACTTTTTCAGAAATCAGACTCTTCTGCCTTGAAATTGTTTGGGAAAGTAAAATGCTTCTATGGTAAATATTTTGTTTCAGATTTTATTCTTGATTTGGGACAAAAAAAATTCCAAAAGGTCTGGAAAGGAAAGAACTATAGTAGAGAGCTGAATTTACATTTTAAATAAATCATATGAATTGAAAATATTCTCTTTTCTGTAATTTTTCAAAATATGTGTGACAAGGATTGACTGTAACAGCAAAGTTTTTGTGAAGATTTCTCACATCTTTTGAATTGCTGGAAAATTTCCAAAGATGTCATATTTTACATAAAGCATGAATTATTTGGTTTTTTTTCCAAACTTCTCCACAGTTTTCACCTGTTCAACAGCTGGTACATTTCCTTTTGGTCGAGAACTCCAAAGTTTCAGCATCTCGTATGACCAAATGTTGTGTTGTACAAATTCACCATGTTTGATAAGTGTCTGTTTGCTTTCATGATAGATGCGTTTGACGGTACTGTCAGTTACCTCAGAACTAGGCAGATATTGTCTGGTGTGTTCTTATCAAGACCACTTTCCTTCTAATTTATGTTATTTTTAATGTCTTACCTCCCGTTTCATGCTTTCTTTTCAGTTCCAAATAAACCAATTTATGGTACTTCACTTCCTTCTATTTTCGACATCTAATTTTTTCTCATGTAGAATTACTACAGGTCAGTCCTAAACATTTAGGACTTGGTAGACTTACTAGACACAAACATTAAAAATCCATGCCTAACTTGAGTTTGGGTTTAAAATCAGGTAGGTCCACTAAGTACAACACATTCTCTCTTTTCCTTTGTCACCTGGTCCTGAGCTTTTACAGATTCTTTTAAAAATGCATAATTTTAATAAGAATTGATTACTGTTCAGACTTGAAAAGATAACATTATAATGCTCATAAATATACCTGTAAAAGACAGCCTATATCAAGAAAATAGAAAATTAATTTGTAAGGCCTGCTAAATTTTTGTTCTATGTAGGCAAATGAGAGCTGAGTACAAGCACAGTTGCATGGATAAGGCTCTTCATTTGTTCTTATGCTGGAAAGGAAAGCAATTTATTTTAAACTGGAAGTAAAGAGTAGGACTGTCAATGAAATTTTCTCAAATATACACTAAATGTTAACTTAAAAAAAATGGTTTTACAATTGTGGGTTTCCATCTAGTTCAAGAAATGCATATGCAATTAATTCTACTATCATTACAATCTGTCTTACAAATGTTCAAATAATCATAAGTTTCTTTCTTCTTCATCAACCGTATTGGTTTGGCATGACCTGTTTTTTGGTAGCAGGGAAACCACAAAGATGTCTCCTGTGGGAAGCTACTGGAAGCTTCCACCATGTCCAGCAGGGCCAATATCTGATGGCTCTGAAGATGGACGTGCTGCTGGCCAAAGCTGGGCCAATGAAAGAGGCTGGTAACACCTCTGTGATGACATATTTAAGAAGAAAATCTGAACAAAGTCACTTTCTTCTTCTAGTCAGAGAAGAGGAGGAGGTGAGAACAATATGGAGGGAAACAATATGGAGACACCAAGGTCAGTGCAGAAGGAGAGGGGGAGATGCTCCAGGTGCCAGCACTGAGATTCCTCTGCAGGCCGTGGTGATGACCATGGTGAAACAACTGTGCCCCTGCAGCCATGGGGATCCATGGGGATGCAGAGATCCACCCACAGCCCATGGGGATCCACAGGGATGCAGAGATGCACCCACAGCCCATGGAGATCCATGGAGGATGCAGAGATTCATCCACAGCCCATGGGAATCCACAGGAGATGCAGAGATCCACCCACGGTCCATGGGGATCCAGGGGGATGCAGAGATCCACCCACAGCCCATGGGGGAGGTGCCCATGCCAGGGCAGGTAGATTCCTGGAGGAGGCTGTGATCCAGTGGGAGACCTGGTGGAGACAGAGGGCTGGAGCAGCCTGTCCTTGGAGGATTGCACCCCCTGGAAAGAGAGACCCAAGTCACAGCAGTTTTAGAAGGACTCTGTGCCTGTGGAGGGGAGGGGCGTCTATGCTGCAGCAGGTTGGGTTTGGCTGCTGCTCATAAGAGTGGACCCAAGCTGGAAAATTTCACAGAGAACTGTCTCTTGTGGGAAGAACCCCATGGCCTCACAGGGGAAGCACTTCTGTCCCAGAGCAGAGGAAGAAAATCTTAGTGATGAACTGACCAAAGCCCCCATGCCATCTCCCTGTGCTGTCGTGGCAGGCAGGAAGGACTGGATGGGAAAAAAGGTGTTTTAAGGGCTTATTTTACTTCTCCTTATCCTCCTATGGCTCTGTTAGCAATAAAATTCATTTTTCAATTTAAGTTGAGCCTTCTTTTTCCATGAAATATTTCTCCCAGTCCTTATCTCACTCATAAAGACTTAGGTTTTTTTGGGTTTTTTTCCTTTCTCTGCTCAGCTGTGGCAGGGAAGGGTGAGCGAGTGACCCTTTGTGTCCTGGCATTGGGCCAGTGTCAAACCATGACATTCACCAATTGAGAAAGCATCTAATACTTGAGTTTGACCATAGAATATTGTCCGAAATTGACCATTAATTCCTGGCAAAAATTTTCTTTTTAGGTAGAAAATCCTTAGTCCTACATATCTTCATTTGCTGTTGGTCTTGTTCCCATGTCAAAAGAGCTTATTAAAATCTCACTTTTGTTTTGCATTTTTTATCAAAGTGAAATCTGTATTTTAAGATCTGTTTATAAAAGATTCTGTGAGGAGGTAATGGTTGAAGCTGTGAAACTCATGCTTTGTTGTCTCTACCCCAACCTTCGTCTCCTTAACTCTTAATTATTTTTAAATAAATGCTTCCATTCCACTTGCATGATAGAATAGTCCTGAGTTGATAGCTTTACATTGCATGTGCACCTTCCACTGTGGTGTCCATGAATTCCCAACTTTTCATGGTCTGACTGACAAGGAAACCTGCAAGCCTCTCACTGGAACTCACATCAAGAAAACAGACTCCCTAAAAAGGTGCTCAATGCCCCAAGCCTTATCAGGTATTTGGACAGTGCCCTCAATAACAAGCTTTAATTTAGTCAGTGCTAAATTAGTCAGGCATTTGGATTAGATTGTGTCTTCCAAATGTAGGTCCCTTCTAAAGGATAGTCTAATCTCAGAGTGTGACCCTCTTCCAGAGGCAAAAATGGGCCTGGTTTCCATGTTCCCTGCAGGGTTCAGCACCTGCCTTTTCCTCTCTTTTATAAATCTCCTCCATATATACGGGAAGTGCATTCAGACTGCACATTCAATCTCTTCATGACACTGACTACAGATTTTTTAATGTATAAAATTTTACTGTGTGCAAATACAATTTTGCTCATGTTGTGAGAGCTTTCAGATTCTACAACACAGACTCTTTCTGCTATTCCTTTGCCTCACTGTTCTCTTTTCAAACCTTCATTGAAAATAAATTTTGATAACATATTTTATTCCTTAATTTTATCTTCTTTAATTATCATTCAATGTAATCATGCAGATTTTTTTTTTTAATGACTGTTTTCTCCTGGTATAAATGAAGACAATATCATTGATCTGTTGAAAACACCAGCAATGTGAAAAATGAGCTCTTAAGTCTTTACTTCCAAGTATCATTTCTGGGGATTTTTCATATGAGAGGCACTCTACAAAAAGGAGAGTTGTGGAACAGGTAAAATACATGACAATAGCTATATTTCAAAACACTACAGTTCACTAGGCAATACTGCAGCCTCTGTAGAGACATTAATTTCTTGCTTAGAGTAGCTGACCTGTGTTATGTATTTGATCCATCCTTGAGGCAGGCCCACCAGGAATCAGAGGACTCCCATGCCTCTGACTGTCAGGCAGTAGGAGGACACCTGGTGGATGAAGGGGAGTGGAAATGGGTCCCTACTTGGGGAGGTAATAAAAAATTCTTCTTGATCACCATCACCTATCCAGGTGCCACTTCGGAATAGGTATGGGGCCCTGGATCTAGAGAGTCAGACTGATGATGTAAAAGAAAATTACCTACCCTCTGCGCCCAATTATACTTTGTCTGTCAGACAGATCACTACCTCTGACATTAAAAAGAAGAGCAGTCATAGTGGGTGACTCTCTTCTGAGAGGAACAGAGGGCCCCACATGTCGACTGGATCTATCCCATAAGAAGGTCTGCTGCTTCCCTGAGGCCTGGGTACAGGATATCACTGAGACTTCCTGGGCTGGTTCATCCCTCTGATTATTACCCACTGCTGATACTCCAGGTTGGCAGTGATGAGATTGGAAAAGGAGCACCAGGGCGATTAAATTTAGGGCACTGGGTCAAGTGGTTGATAGGGCAGCAGCACAAATAGCGTTCTGTTCAGTCCCTTCGGTGACAGAGAAAAATGATGAAAGGAACAGGAGAGCCCATGTTATTAACAAGTGGCTCAAGGGTTGGTGTCATCAGTAGATTTTGGGTTCTTTGATCATGGGGTAACTTTTTTGGCACCTGGTCTGCTGCAACTGGATGGGCTCCATCTCTCTGTTAAGGGCAGAAGGATTTTAACTCATGAACTGGCAGAACTGATTGAGAGGGCTTTAAACTAGGTTTGAAGGGGGAAGGGGATGCAACTGGTCTGTCTGGAAGCATGCCCAAGGGTGGCAAGCCTGAGCTGGGGGGTGAAATCAGTAGCCCAGCTGAGGTACATGTATACCAATGTGCACAGCATGGGTAATAAACAAAAAGAGCTGGAAACCATGGTGAAACAGGGGTGGTGTGGTGTGGTGTGGTGTGGTGTGGTGTGGTGTGGTGTGGTGTGGTGTGGTGTGGTGTGGTGTGGG
>PYHW01010717.1:7531017-7542141 GCA_013186435.1 Turdus rufiventris
AATGTTTCCTAGTGTAAAGAAGATCTTTGAAGGAAAAGAGAGGCCTAGAAAGAATGCCAGACTGTGTAGATCTCACTAGAGCACTGTAAGAATGGTTGTTAAGAAGCACAGCAATACACTGGACAGCACAAGAGCCTAAGGAACTAGTTTCTTTGTGTGAAAGGATGTCAAACTTAACAGAAGTTATTTACACTTTAGGAAAATGAGCTGGCTATAAAAAGGCTAAGAGATCTCTAAATATCAGGCAGTAGGCACATCCTCTTAGAGTTTTAAAACCAAACCAAAGCTAGTTTAAAAAATTCCACATAGCTCTCCAACTACAAAATAGCAGAGTCACTGAAACTAAAATTAAAAGACCTATATTCTCAGTTTATTAGAGGATTCATTTATCAGAGAGCTTGATAATTCTGCAAAGATAATGCAAGTATGCCCTTATAACAAGAAAGACCAAGAGTATCTTGGACTGCATTAAGAAGAGTGCTGCAATTTTTCACCTCCCTTCAGCCCTGGTGACACCACACCTGTGGTACTGAGACTATTTCTGGGCTTCTCAGTACAACAAAGACATGGACATAATGGAGAGAGTCCAGAAAAAGGCCACTTACACATCTTAGGAATTGGAGTATCTCTCCTATGAGGAAATGCTGAGAGGGCTTTACCATTCAAGCTGGAATTAAGCAAGCTCAGGAAGACTTTATCAATATAAATTAATGCCTAAAAAAGAGTGCATGAAGGACAGAAACAAGCAATGACAAAACTGTAGGAACAGTTCTCTTGTAGTTTTCAAAATGACTGGTTTTAGGTTGAATATACTGTTTCATGTATGTATTTCTGAAGAATATTGCAGACTTTAGACTCCTCAAATCAGAGCTTTGCTGCATGCGAGTCATTCATACTGTATGCCTTCATGTCATAAAGACCATAAGTGGTCGGAGCTAAGTCTCCTCTCTTCTTCTAGTATACAAATCAGAGTCTTCTTGGTTTCTGTGAGGAATTTATGAAGCTAGGCAGTATGGCTGCTAGGGAGGAGGGTGGATTTCGGCCTTCGCCTCATTGTTATGAACATTTTTCTGGCCAGGTCCTCTGTATGGAGACATCCATGAATATTCTTGGGTACAGAATAAGCAATAAGGGACAGAGTGAATAATTTCCCTCGAAATATCTAAAGCATGAATACAACAATTTTCGCTGTGAAATTCCTATCTCTGTGCAACAACATCAAGTCTTTTATTGCAAACTCTGTTCTCTGGGTTTATATTTATAACCACCGAACAGGCTTTTAATGGTGGATTTAAAAGACATACTGCCACCAGCTGAAAAGTTATGAAGATCTTCTTTACATCTACTTTTTTTTTCAGATCAATTTGGGGTAGTTACTTAGAAATAAATTGAGTCTCTAAATGAATCTTATTTATTACTTTTCAAAGATCCTTTTCCACTCCTCTTCTTAAGCAGTGACACCAACTGTTTTAATCTAACCATTTTAAATCATTTGATTCATACTAGTAATAGAAAATCCCTAGAAATTTAACACCACTTGGATCTTAATTACCAAGAAAGCCATTGTGTGAATTAGATTGGAATACAGTATGCTTTTATATAGCCCTTTTCCCACATAAGGTGCAGTGGCAGTGAGACGTTTATGATGAAGTGAACAACGTCTGATAATAAAGCTGCATCAATCCACTAATCTGAAAGGTCCTAAGAGTGATACACTTTTTGTCAAAGTAGCTTTTCAGTAAGATTCTTGAGTCTGGAAGGCTGGCTGCTGTCAGGTAATATTTCATTTTGCAAGTCTCATTGCTCACATTTCTCAAGCTTGGCAAGGTAAGAAGTGACATGCTGAGTCAAAGTTCTGCTATCTACATCCAAATGCACATCCAGTATGACGTGACAGCCTTAAAGATTATAGTTATTATAGTTAATAAGCATGTTGCTTCTCTCTGTCAGGGAAATCAAATACATGCATTGGAGGATTTAACTTGCCATTGTCCAAAAGTTATATAAAAAACATGCTGTATAACCAAACTTACCCTCCATACACAACAATAATGAAGAAATCCTTCTTTTAGATCTTTATTTAATGAAATATAGATATTCTGCCATTTTTTAGTATAGTCACCATTACTTCAAGAGAAAAAACAAAAACAAACAATGGATATGTCAAAATTCGCATAGGATTCAGTGAATCTTGTTCTAAGAGAATAGAAAAAACACACTTATTTATATACTTTTGTTTAAACTGCAAATTATCTTGTCTCTGTATGTTTCCATCATAGAAGAATTTTCTGTAGGCAAACAATATATTAATATATAGTATATTAAACTACAATATAAATTTACTCTGAAAATTAGCAATGTCTTTGCCTTGTACTGGGCAATCTTTTGTGCATGACACACAATTGTCTACTCATGAATTCCAGACAGACAGCCAAAACTCTACAAGTGAGCTGAATACTTCTGATAGTATTTTAAGATTTGTCTATAATTGTGCATATTTTCATCTATGTCTTTTGTACAGGCCATTTCTCACTTTCAAGTTGGAAGCATATTGACCATAAACCATACTTTGGTACCTCATAAACCGTGCTTTAATGTGATATCTCCAACAGGTGCAAAACTCAGATATGTATTCTTCATAGTAAATGTCTTTGGATAGTAAAATCAACACATCAGGATCCAAAAGAGCTTAACTTGAAATAGGTTCCTACTTTACCTATGAATAATTAGAAGAAATGAGGCCCAGCCTCTGTAGTGGTATCTACTGCTTTTTAGATATCCAGGCTGCACAGATGCAGCTGTAGAGCTTCAAAGGCAAAGAGAGAAGTTGAAGAAGAATTATCTGCTCTCTGCTGTACTTAATTTAGCATGTAAGCAGAAAAGTTGTTCCACTGAGAACTTGCTTTGCATACAAGGAAAGTAAACTTTTCTATCAAAACCAAACTTCAACTTTGATGGATGCCTCAATTTCCAGTTCCTTCAGTATCATTGTATGTATTAAAACAGGACTTGAAGGTCAAAACAAACAAACAAACAAACAAACAAACAAACAAGCCTAATTTTTCAGGGTCCAGTGCAAGACACTATAACATGAGACTGTGTTCCCGCAAGTGAAGAGATCTGGCACAAAGGATGGCCAGGAATGGAATAGCTCAGATAGGTGGCATGACTTTCCAAACCTCAGGCTTGAGTAGAAGAGGGAGAACTCTCCTTTTATGCTTCTATACCCTAAATCAGATCATTTTTTCCCCCTACTGGACTCTGGTGTGGTTGTCTGGCAAAGCATATAATTAAAAAATGAGAGAGGAAAAAGTGAACTCTGTTTTCCTGAATTCACAAAAATCAAAAGAAAATTTTTTATTCATTTAAGGGAAGTGTTTCCAAACATTGTGCAGTATTTTTCCACTGTAAGACATTATAATTACAGTAGATCTTAGAACAAAATTAACACCTCACTACGCCGTACAAATTAATGGAGAATAAAGGTAAGACCTGTATGGTTTTTATGACAAGTTATGATTGTGTGATTGTGTGTATATATATAGATATATAGATATGTATGGACTGAGAATAAGCCATTTCTGATTTATATCAGTGGAAGAGAGGGATGAACACAGTTTTTGAATTACAGTAGCAATGGTAACGTTCTTGCATACTTTCTTGGTTTCTATATTCTCAGTTTTGAAGACCTTCATCGTTACTAGCTTGGTTAATATTCCCCAAAATATTGCACATCAAAATAAATGGACATGGTTATATTATTCTGTTATAAACAACCACTGTTATAACCATACAAGCATATTAAAACCAGAATAATTACACCAAAAATGGAAAAAAAAATAATAACCAACCCACAGAGAAAAATTTGAACACAGTGTTGTAATAAATAATGAATTGTTATCAATTCCTTTAGTTTCACATATCAATATGTTGGTCATAATAAACATATTTGCTCTTTAAGATGACATAATAAGAAATCCCATTGGCATTTCTGCAACTGATTCGTAATTCACTACAAGCATGTTAGCTGTCCCCAGCAGTTTGGTCTGATGGTGACCAAGGGAGATAAATATACTCTGACCTTCAATTGATACTATGTAAGAAGGTCTAAAGGAGGAATAGGATTACTTAGAGACATGCTATACAGAAAAGGAAAAAAGAAAGTAAATAATGGGTAGCATAATTTTAGGAATAGAAATTTTAAGTCATTAAAAAGTGTACTTCTCCTCCCATCATGAGAAAATACTTTAAAAATACATTATTAGAAAAGTACAGCACCTTTCTTGGTCTGAGCTGCAGCGTGACCATATTCCATTAAAGTGTTGGGAATTACTCTGGGGAATAAAGTTGAAACTAAAAGGAAGAAGTCAAAAACAAATAGTTTTTTGGGTTTTTTTTCATTTTTTATCACATTCCTTACATATCACTAATTTTTTAGACTAACTTTTCATTTGGAAACAGCTGATCAGGCAATAAAAAAGCCTCTACTTCTGTAGACCTCTGTAGTTAGCGACCAACATTTTAAAAGCATAACCTTACATGAAACAAATACTTCCCTTTCGCTATACTATTAATCCTTTAAGATAAATTTCCTGCTGTTTCAGCTGGACCCTTTATTTTCTTCTGTGCTGGGATGGGATGTTTCTTCTGCCCTCCACTCTGCTGTGCTTTGCCATGGTGTTGTTGCTTGTCTGTATGTCCAGTCTTAACTGCTGCACATTTCTCAAATACTGCTGTGCCTCAGAAAGCTCTCTGCCGTATTTTGCCCCTTAGGTTTTTATCTTGCTCAGTTTTCAGTTTTCCCAAACACCCACTCTGTGCTGCACTTTACCCAATCAACATTTCTTGAAGCTAGAGGAGACAATTACACCCACATTTCTTTTGGCAGTTTAGGTATCTTCCAGTATCTTGTCTCTCATGTTACCCTTGATGAGTGCCGGCTTCCTTTCCCTTAATCAGTTCTCTCTATAATTATTTCTCTCCTTAATCAGTTGTCTGATTACTATTAACTCTCGATCAAGCATGATTTTTCCCATCATCTGACATTGACAGTCAGCTCCACCTTGCTCATACTAGAAGCTTCCACTCTCAATTCTTTTGACACCCACATACTGCTGCTAAAATTAGTATCAACATGAGCATCTCGAGCAAAATTGCCAGTATGGATTTAGACAAGTGATGGGAGTCTGCTGGACCACTTCCACTAAGAACATTGACACCTGTACTCTTCTGAGAGATTGATGGTTTTCAGAAAGTTAGTGGAGAACTAAAGTAAAGAATGCTTAAAACAAAAGATTAGGGGTTTGGTTTGGTTTGGTTTCTTTTGGTTTGGTTTGGTTTGGTTTGGTTTGGTTTGGTTTGGTTTGGTCTGTATTTTTTTGACTGAACTGGCCCAGAGCCATTATTTCTGCCTGGAGATGCTCTGAAGAATTCCTCAACTGGGCAATCTGCAACTTGTTAACTAACTACGTCTATTCTTTCCCACTGCAATTAATAACGACCTGAAAATGTGACTATAGCAAATACTTGCACAGTCTAATTCAAAAATAATGAGGAAGTCTGAACCTGTAAGATCTAAGTGTGTTCTGCAGCATTATTTAGTGACAAAAAAAAATCCCACATATTTTTCTGAAATTGCTATGAATACTAATAAAATAACAATTAGATTAAGATTTTTAAGATCTGGTAATTTTAGATCTTTGACACAATTGCATATTGCTTTTCTTAAATTCCCTTCTGCAGTTATGCTTTCTCTTTGACACCCAACTGGATACCAGGTTTTCAGGAAATGCTTACCATTTTAAGATGGAACCTTCTACAATATCCCATTTTGTTAAAAAATCATTGCTTGTTTCTGAGAATAGCCTCTATCTGCAGTTTAATTTCTTTTAAGAACATTTGCACTATGTTTGCTGAGTTGTTTCGAGAGTGCTGATAATGCGGTGCTGAGTGGTGTAATGTTCCATTCCTAAGAGAAAGAGAGCACCTAAGATTCATAGATACCTATGATCAAAAAGGAAAAAAACAAAAGCCAGAAAGGTCAGAAAACAGCAGGTGTTATTAACAAATTATACACACAGCATGGAAATAAGTATGGTATGACTTCTAATAGTTAGAGAAATAAAAGAATAGAAGAAAAGAGGGAAGGGAGAGAGGGGTTAGATAGGAGAGGAAAGCAGATCACCTGTCCCAGGTCCATCATCAATCCAACCAACAGTGTCCAGGATCCCGAGGGGCACATCCAAGGCTTTTTTGATATACCTTTTAATATGTAAGTTTTTCTCACCCTGAGGCAAAGTTTCTTACTTGCCATACAAATGAGTTGTCACACACAGCCATTCTTCTAGACCTTTCTGGAAATGGGTCAGAGGGCTTCAGGGGTCTTTAGTATTCTCATGCCCCTCTCCTTGACCTCAATCCTGCACTTTTTCAGTACTGTGTTGTGCTCATCTGCAGGAATTAGAATAAGGACATTTGTCACAGAAAAGTTCTGCCACAGTATGCCATGGCATAGTCCCTTCACCAGCGACAGCCTGGTTTACCTTGCCTGTTTGGACAGCAGGTTCTTCTTACATATCAGTCCTTGGTTGGCTTAATGCCCGTTGGTGTTTGAGACATGCACATTATCTTCCTTATCTTCTGGTCTTCTACAGGGACTACATGGTTAGAAGCTGTAGTGATCTCCTGGGTTTCACTGCCAACCATTTCACTCTTCTCTCAGAATACCCTCCCTTAAAATCAAAATACTGTTTCTCAGAACAATGACTATCTCTAGCCATTTCTGATAAATGAGCAAATTAATTTATTTTTGGTTTTGTTTTGGATACTTGTCCACGCTATGTGGTTGCTAACACCAGAAAAAGAAAGTGCAATTATTTTTTCAATCTCAATTTTCCCTTATGGTGGAGGAATGATTTTTAAGCATTGTGTTGGAAATATATGGAACTCTGAAGTCTAAGTAGAATCCAGAAATAGATTGAATTCAAATAGTTATACTCAGATATTCGGGCTGCTTTTGTTTTTTTCCTTCTCCTCTCCAGAGGGCACATACTTATGCTTCTAAATCCATACTTGGGAATTCCAATAAAATTACCTGAGTTTATGGATAAAAATTCACTTCTAGTGACAGATGGTCCTTTGTGGTGAAGAACTTTTACATTCAGGCCATATTTATTACAGATCAAACTCTGGACTTGCAAGTTTTCAGTAGAATAGAAAAGTAAAACTGCCTCCCAGGGCTCTTCTATGGATTAACAGCTAATGTTTACATAAAAGCAAGAAAGGCTGAAAATATTGATGTTAACATAATACAGGAAATGAGCCACATTTTTTTTTAATCATTAGTGAGAGCTGTGCATCAAGGACCCTTCACATTGCATTGAACACTGTAGCTCATTTAGTTCACTTGTCATTAACAAAACAGGAGAGTAGATAGTGAAGCATTGCAGCATGGATATAACTTGTCATAATGGAGTACTTCAAAAGATGTTTAAAATATTTTTAAACAATTAGTCATCCTTCTTTATTCAAGCAGCAGCCATCTGATCAAAGAAAAAATGCAAACCAAGAAAAAAAACAGAGAGAGTGAGGAGGTAAAGATCACTCAACATGGATCACTGGTTGTTCAAATTATTTCCAGATTGTTTGGCAGATCTCCATGGGTGCACTTCAACTTTGTACAGGTTACAGAAGGAAATCCATTTTTGTTCCTAACAGAACAATTTCACAGCATGATCTTCTAATCCTAAAACAAAACCAAGAAAAAGCCTCTTAAAATGGTTTGATTGTTCATTTTGCAGATATTTCTTAGGCATATAATATTTTTTTTTTTTACTATTCTTTGCAAAGAAATAAAATGGAGACATAGCACTGGAAAACATATCTGAAATTAATTGGGCAGGTGGACAACTCTACTTTTCAGTTAAATTCTCTGTTTTCTGATAACATCATTTTATTCGGTTTGCATGACGCAGTTTCAGAGCATGGGGGCGACAGGTGTGTCTTCTATGAGAAGCTGTCAGGAGCTTCCCCCACGTTCAACTGAGTCAATGCCAGCTGGGTACAAGAGGCACCAGTGGTCAAGGACACACCCATCAGCAATGGGAGTAGCACCTCCAGGATAATGTATTCAAGACAGGGGAAAGAAACCAAATTCCTGAAAAAGAGCAGCCAGAAAAGGAGTGAGAATATATGAGATAATCAGCCAGGCAGATGCAGGGTTGGTGGCGAAGTAGGAGGAGGAGGTGCTCCAGGAGCTGAGGTTCTATACAGCTCATGGTGAAGACCATGGTGAGGTCCATCAAAGTCCACAGGGAAGCAGCCAATGAAGGGACAGCCTCACACAGGCAGCTGTGATCAGTGGGAAGCCTGTCCTGGATCGGGTGCCTGGCAGGACCTGTGCACTGGTGCAGCAAGGAGTCCACGCTGGAGCATGTTTCGGGTCAGGGTGTGTGACTGCAAGGGGCACCCACACTGAAACAGCCTGTTCCTAAAGGACTGAAGACCATGGAAGGGACCCATTCTGGAGCACCATGTTCCTGTGGGAGGGAGCCCATGGCGGACCAAGTAAGGAACATGAGGACTTCTCTCTCTGAGGACGAAGGAGAGGCAGAGTCAACATGTAATGGTCTGACCATAGACTCCATTCCCTGTCCCTCTGTGCTACAATAGAGGAAGAGGCACAGAAAATGCAGAATGATACTGAGATAAGGAAGAAGGGAACGGTACAGGGAAGAGGTTTTAAGATTTGGATTTTATTTCCCATTACCATACTCTAGTTTGATTGGCAATAAGTTAAACTAATTTTGCCCAGCTGAATCTGTTTTGCCTGTGACAGTACCTGGTAAGTGATCCTTCCCTGCCTTTATTTTGACCCATGAGACTTTGCTTACATTTTCCTTCCCCTTGCCATATGAGGAGGAAAGCAATGGAGTGGCTTTGGTGGGCACCTGGCATCCAAACAGGGTCAACCCACAGCTATGGTTTTCTTATGTTTTTTCATCCCATTATATTATTTGCTTTTCTTTTGCTTTTGTCATTTATATATAATTTCCACCTGACATCTTCATGTTTTATAACTTTTTCTTTCTAATTAAAGAGATTTCTAAGAGAAATAATAAAATTAAAGCCTTAACTTGAAAATTTCTCCTTGTATTTTTGTTTCTGCATGATTTAGCATGATATGACTCTTTTCTGTAACCAAGGATATGCAATCCTGCATATGCAGTAATTTAGAGTAAAAAAGCAACATACTGCCCATAGCAAAACCAAAAAAACCAGTAAATGTATGTCTTTCGGAAATCTGACCAGAACACAAGGAGATAAAGACAATAATAAGCCACAATAAATATAGGAAAAAAATGAATGCATATTATTCTTTGCAGAATATTGCCAGGCAAGGAGGTGTAATTTTGGACTTCACTTTGTGAGTTCTTGCTTCCTATTTAGTGTCTGATCCTTGAATATCAACTTAGAAAGCATTGGAATATTCTAATAGAACCAGAATCTCTTTAGCTGAAGAATTTCTCTGAGTCTGTAGTCCATCCCTGAATTAAAAATAGCTAAAGTCCGTTGGGATTGGACTTTCCATGACTGATACGTAGCATAGGATCTTTTAGCATATGGAAGTTACTTCTCTTGTTCATTTCAGATAGGTGAAGTTTGGAGAGTGTGTTTGAAGGTGTTTTCACTTTCTTAAGATAGCTATTAAGCATTGTGTTGCTATCCTTTTTAAACCAGAGTCAGGCTGTGACAACAATGGATGTTATAGCTGTCACTTAAGTAATTGGTCAAGAAGGCAAAGAGTTAGATTATTATGCATAGTAGCTGGTTAAAACCTTTGTAATCCTGAAAATAATTTTATCTTTATCCTTTACTTGTAACTTTTCTTGCAAACTGGTGGACGAATCATCCTTATCCTTTCATACTGCAAGGAGAAATAAATTCACAGCAATTTCAAGTAAATATTTCCAAACATAAGGTCAGAGAAATACAAGCAAGTAGTGTTTTCCACTTCTCTGAAAGCAGCATCTTATATAATGGCTCTCTCAGTTGGAGTATTATGAGCTTGGGTCATCTGGCAGGTGCACGAAGGTGGCCAGGGAATATTGGAATTTCTTTTCACAGTACCATTATGTGTAAGAGGGAAGATTTAACTGCAGATTGATTCCTACAACCCTGATATAGCAAAGTCTTCAAATACAGCAAAGCACATGAGTATGTCTTAAAGAACCAGCTTAAATCCTATTTTTGAAAGGCATTCATAATACTGCAATGTACTTTAACTGTGAGCTTTATATTTACCACCTATAAATAGCGCATTGCTGAAATTATATCCTGCAAATATGTCTTTTAAGTAATTTCCTCTTTCCCAGGAAAAGGAAATCAGGACAGAGAGAATGTTGTGAAACAAAAGGCAAAGAATGGAATCCTGGCAGAAGAAAGATGGGCAAGCAATGGCTTCTGCATATCACCAAAATAAACTGACAAACACAAGAATAAGTATATAGTTTTAAAGGTCAACTTCTCAGCTTCTTTGCAGAAACTGATTATCAGAAGAGTTACGTAAACAGCTTTCCTTTACTCACTGAATCTGTCATAGGAATGAAGCATACAGAATACATCTAATGAGTTTAACCTTCTGCTGTTTGATATTGAAAATTGTCTTTAAAGATCTTTGAAGATTATCATGTAATGTTATTGTATCTTAATACTGAGCTGTTTTGAACATTTACTGCTCATTGACAATGGCAATCATTTTATGACAAAGGAGAAGGAGATTAGCTAATAGCCTATATTAGTTTTATCTTGTGTCAATTGTGGTATTACAGCGCAAACATCTCATTAAATACATTTAGCTTGCAGATGATTTGCTCTCTCCATTCACAAAAGGAGGCTTCTCAAAGCTAAAGAGGTTTACAGATAGGTTATGCATTACCTGGCAGAACATTTTTGCCTACTGAGGAGTTTTATTCAGTCTGTCTGTAGCTAGGCTTTTGACTCCTTTTGGTAACAAATCAAAACATGCCTGGAGCCTGGATGACCATGCAACAGTGACAAATACAGTGAGGAATCAGTATTCATACTGATCCATCTCCCTCATTTCATTTATCATAGAAAATCCCC
>PYHW01010717.1:7542191-7593235 GCA_013186435.1 Turdus rufiventris
TTTTTTTTCCTGGCTACTCTTCACAGCACTCATGACACCAAGGGAAACGCTCTCAGCGGTGTCCCGTGAGGGTGTGTGTGTTGCCACAGGATGTGTGTCATATCACAAAATCAGGACAAACTGGATACTCCCAGATTATCCCTTTCCAGACCTATCATCCATATCTTTGCTATGAAGAGGTGGTTTTCTCTTCCTTTTGGGTGATGTGATTTATTTAAGGCTCTTTATTCTCATGCTTAACCATGAAACATGATGTGAATACTAAGTGACAATACTTTTAAGTCTCTGAAGTGTCTGTCAGCATTGCAGAGAAAAGTGCAGTGCATAGCACTGCATGAGAGGGAGAATCTAAGCTATGGGTAACAAGAGAACTGACTTTTAATTTATATGTAAAACAAAGATTTCAGTTATTTTAAAAAGTCAAATAGCTTTGGAAGACAAATGGATAATTCACTTTTTTACTTCTTATATAATCACAGCAGCATGGTGCTATATTTGAATAATAAAAGTAGCTGGAGCATAAAATTAGTAATTTTCCACTGACCTCCATATTAATTTAAAATTATTTTTCCTTGCAGACAGGTAAAGCTTTGCATCAATTCTCATTTTCCTTAAGCTCTAGACAGTTAATCTAATCCAACAAATAGAAAGTGAACAAGAGTGTTTTAACAGGCCAGTAAGTCTCAAATGCCCTGTTAAGTAAAAGTTCAAGATTCAGGACACATGTGGGGGCTGCATGTGCACATAAGTGTAAATTTTCATTACATGACTCTTCCACAGAAAATAAATTATTAAAAAAAAGTCATATAAAATTTGAAAATTAAGTCCATTTGCAGGTATCCTGATATCTACCACAAATCATATATCCTCCTGGGTTGTAAAACTTTCCTCTAAATGAAAACCGATTATATATGATTCAGATAACCATAATCTAAATAATTTATTGGAAAACCTCAATGTTTTTCCACTTAATTTTTACCTCTATCTTATTAAAAAAAGTGTGAGTTCATAAAAATTCCAGAAATATTTTTTTCATCCAGTGTTTTTCATCCAGTCTGTATTTTTCCTATGCAGACTAGAAATTCTTTAACTAAAGACACCTTCACTGCAATGTCTAGTCAATGATTCCTTATTTCCAAATGTTTCTATCTACTATATACTCAGGAAGGTAATTCGTTATGCTATATGAAAGCAGGTCCATACAAACAGTACATCAATATAAGTTTATTTCTATATATATGTTTTTTCTTAATGTCTCTATTTGATTGAGTCAACATGATCTTCCACAGACCAATGTGGAAAAGGCAGGAATACCAAAAGAAATATATATGACATAATAATTAAATAACATTGTTTACCAATCACTTCTATTAGTTTCTTGATCTCTAGATTACAGTTCTTTAAAGGTAAAATTGTGGCCTGTATAGTCATTATGAATATTTGAAATAAAAAACAAAATGTAAAAAGAGGACAGAAATAAAAGGAGAAAGGATTCAAAAGGACAAAGAGAGCTAAGAAGATGATGAACCACTTAGAGTGGTTATTGCAAACTAACATGAACACAGCTTAAAATGATAAATTATCAATAGAAAACAAACCACTTCATTATATTTAATGGTTTTATTTCATTTTTTCAAAGATAAAATTTTATACAAACCAGTTTGGATAGGTACACCTTGCTGATCAATATGAAACTAGGTATTCTTAAATAAAGATCCAAATTTATCACCAATCAAGTTCTTCTGCCAGTGGAATCATAGGACTGCTAATGTTAGTTCAGCAAATCATACTAATTAAAATTCAGACATTTAAAGAAGTCACTTCATCATCAAGGACTGTAAGCACATTTCAAAACCACCTTGCCCCAATGATAGTTGTGGCTCAGGTTTATAACTCACCCAACCCAAAATACTCCTTCACATTATGGTAAGCATCTGATGTGTATGCAATAATTCTGATGGTAACCTAATTTCTCTGTAACAGCCCAAGCATTTTAAGGTCTTAAGCCATTTCCCTCAAAAATTCAAGAAGTGGTAAAATTCCTACCTTGCAAGCTAACTCAAAGTTTACTGTTTTCAAATTTCCCTTAGGAGATATAATGTTTCTTGGTCATAAAATTTATGATTTTTCAAAAAACCTCTTGGAAACACTCACCACTAAATTTTGATAAGCAGCAACAGAGAAAATTGAATCAAAACATATAAAAGCACCTGTATGTACCTTGGTGCAATTGTGCAACAAAATCAAGAGAGCTGTATCATACACAGACCTGCTTTTCTGAAACTGCCCATCCAACTGATAATCAGGCCTTGGGATCTTACAGCACTCTGAAAGAGTCATCTTAAAAATTTATTTTTCACATTGGCTTTTCGATTTGCAGTTTTAAAGGAATCACCTACTTTAATATAAATGCTTGTCAGGTAGGCCCTTGTTAGAGCTGGGGTTTTTATTTCATATCGATCCAACCTAGTTTAAAGCAGAAAGATGGACAAAACAGCTGTCAGTGGTTTAACTGCTGAGCAAAAAAACTTTCTCTGAACTGTACTATGCTTCAACCTTCAGTTTTCCTATGCAGCTCCCAAACTACATCATTAGTGTTTCTAAAAAAATATTACATGTATTAATTTGAGTAAATGACTCTGCAATATGATATCTTCATTGAGGGCTAATGCTAAAGCATAGCTACGTAGCATACACAATTTTCAAACAATTTTTGAGGTATACCCAAATTAGTAATTAGTCAATTCTTGTCAATGCGGTGCTATGAATGAACTATACAATGTTCAGTCTTTACAATTAAAATGTTTCCTCTAGATAATGACCATAACTGTCTGCTTATTCTGTGTATAACTTTTTCTTTGTTTCAGAACAGAGAGCTTTTTAGAGCATGCAGTTTGATATTCTATACACATGCCTTCTTTTCTGGCCAATTCTTAATGTTTTTAATAGCAGCATACTGTTTCCAATTTTTAAATTAGTAATGTGATAGCTTTGAAGAGATGCACAATGCACCACAAAGATGGATAAGATCAAATAAAGGTGAAGTAAGCTTCAAAATTTTGTTAATTTTTTGTGCTGTTTTGGCTGAGGTAGAGTTAGTTTTCTTCACAGTACTTGGTATGTGGCCATTTTGGAGATTTGTGTTGGAAACAGAGTTGATAATACAAAGAAGTTTTAGTCACTGCTGAGCAGTATTTGAGCAGAGTCAAAGCCTTTTCTGCTCCTTACTCCACCCCATCAGTGAGGAAGATGGGAGGGTGGCACAAGAGTTGAAAGGGCACACAGCTGGGACAGCTGAATCCAACTGACCCAAGAGGTAGTCCATACTCTAAGCCATCATGCTCAGCATATACTTCTGGGAGAAGAAGGAAGGGAGCATGTTCAGAGTGGTGGCATTTTTCTTCCAAAAGCCACTATACCTGTGATGGAGCTATGCTTTATTAGACTTGCCTGTATACCTGTCTGCCCACAGGAAGCAGGGAGTGGAATCCTTATTTTGCTTTGCTTGTGTGCATAGCTTTTGCTTTCTCTTTCGTACTATTCTTTAATAAACCTAGTAAATATCAGTTTTCTCCCTTACTTTTCCAATTCTCTCCCCCAGTCCTCTTGGGGTGGGGAGAGAGCAAGTAGCATGGAGCTTAATTGTCAGATGGGATTAAACTATGACACTCCATAATGTTATAACACATAAGACAGTCTGAAGAATTTTATTTATATTTTGCTGAACACAATTTTTAACTTTCAGCTGATATTTAAATTCTGAAATCACAAAATTACAAAATTAAAAATGGAACTGCTAGTTTGAGAAACCCCTGTGTTTCTTGTTGTTATAAACAGGAAATCCAGCAATCAGTTATGTTTCTCTAAGGAGAAATACGCATATGTTGTAAATTGACAGAGATTTTCAGAGAGATATTTCTGAAGCACTGAGTCCTACAGCTGCCTTATTTTGGAAAGAATTTCCCTTAATCGGCAAATAGTTACAAATTCAAGTCTCCTTCTGGCTGAAAACATATGTGAAAAAAAATTCCATCTCAGGCAATAACCAGTTATGGAACACTAAAAAATAATAGTAACAATTTCAATAGGTTTAGTAAGAAACCTAAATGTATGGTATCCAATTAATGAACCTTATGGAATATTCCTGAGAATGTTTTTCCACAATGCTTAGAAAAGAGACATGGAGGAAAAGCAGGGCAAAATCTTAACCCAGTCTGAGAACTAGAACATACAGTAATTATACAATTATAAGCCACACCATTTTGACTGAAATTTTGGTCCTAACCCGGAAGTGCTGCTTATAATCAGGTACGGCTTATTAAAGGACAAAGAACAAAAAGTTGCTGTTTTAGTTTGGAGGACAGGGGTCTGCTAAGAAAGGCAGGAGCTTCTCTTTGACATGGAGAATGTAAACCACCTCCCTCCAAATTATTACAATTTTGAAATCAAGGGGCTTTCAGGCAAAAATATGGGGATTATGAATAACAGTTCTTTACTAGGGAAATTAAAATAGAAATACAATACTACAAAGAAACAAACTCCAAACCCTGACAAAGTCAGAGTACAACCTGACACCCCCTCAGGCAGGGTGTTGGTAGCAGTCCCATTAAATGGTGTCTGCAGTCCCCTTGCAGTGACAGATGTGGTTCAGTTGAAGCAGTGCTCCTGTAGAAGGTGCAGTTTCCCTCTAAAGGTCCAGTGTTGATGTGGAGAAATCCAGATTTCCTCTGGAGTCCAGTGGAGAAAGGAGCAACCTTAGTGTCCCAAAACCTCTGATTTTATCTTGGTAAGAAATGTTGGGCTCTTCCCCCTGGCTGGAGCAACTTCCAATGGGACGCAGTAATTTTATCAGTCCCACAGTGGGATTCAATGGGCCATTAGCAGAAAATGACTCACTGGAGGAAGGATGGGTTGTGAAAAGATAAAGAACAATGCCCTGCCTGGTTTCAATGGATGGCCCATTAGCAGAACATCTCCCTTGGAGATAAGGATCACTGCCCCCACCCTCAACAGATGTTGATTTTATCACACTCTGTATTGTAACCCAAGACAGTTGCCGACACCCGGACGTGTGGCTTATAATCAGGTGCAGCTTATAATTGTGTAATATATAAGACAGTATAATACTGTAATTTTGTGCTGCCTGCAAAAACATCCTGCAAGGCAGAAAATGGCTTGTGAGACAATCTGTTTATTGCCCAGGTTCCTCCTGGAGAATTCTGCATGTCTGAAGCGAGGATGCATGCTCTGGAGGCAGCACACTGTTCCACACTTGGTCCTCTGTCCCACTTGCAAACATGAGAAATTTAGTTTTCTTCCTTCTCTAGACAGCAACATGAGAAAATGGACACCTTTACATGTTCTTTCACTTCCTGAGATCTATAGCAAACACTCATCTGTAAGAAATTATTTTTAGTGCTAGAGAAACTGAAGGGTGCAAGGTAAACAATCAGAAAAGCACTTTGCTCTGTCCTAGGTGCAATATTGTTGTGAGCTCCCCTCTCATTCAAAGTCCTCTGCTTGAATACTTTGGATAAAAGTTGCTGACACCCATTTAAAAAAAAAAAAATCCATATTGTGGGTGTAATACAAATCTACAGACATGGAACACAATACCTAGCTAAATCTAGATTCAACAAAAATACATAGGAAAAGAAAAAGAAGAAAGAAGCTTTATAAAAAAATGTTCATTTTCCATTAGGGAAAAGTAGAATGTAATAAATTGAAAGAATCTTGCTTCAGGATTTATATCTGCAATGTAAGCAGAATATTGATAAAAGAAAAATTGTCAAAATGTTGAATAACAAAATCTGAGAAGCTTGGGAATGTCTACTGCATATACATGCTTATAAGAAAAGCCAGCAATTTTGGGGAAACAAAACTTAATTAGTCCAGCAAGTACCATGTGGATCCTCCAAAAAACAGTTGAAAATATACCCTGACATCAGTGAAAATACAGTGTTCATGCTATATATTGTGTCTAGTTGTCAGAAATTGTTTATCCGGAGATTATACTCTTTTCAAATTATGTTGTTATTGCCAGGAAAAAAAACAAGACTCACAAGTCAAGAAATATCGTGGCATTTTGCAGTCCTTCCTTCTGCCTTGATTGCTCTATAGAACCCTAAATATTTTTTTTGTTTATATTTTACTTTCTATTAAAGTTGCTTAAGAAATATTCCTGGGCCATTATACACAATACATTTTAAAGATAGTTATAGTAAATCTAGGTTTAAAAAAAAAATACCTCTGCTAAATGCCTTGTTAAACAAAAACAATCTTCAAAATGAGATCAAAAACCAGTCTTCAAATACTTTAATTACGTCAGACAAAAATTTTAGGTCCTTTTAGGTTTTTTTAATCTTGAAATTGTTTAAGATCCTGCCAGGTCATTTGCACACACACACATGCAAATACTTGTAATGATGCTTTTAATCATGACTGTTTTTGTCTTTCTCTCTATAACTGTGCATATCACAGACAAAGCAATTATGTTATAGGCGTCCAGCTACCTGAGGTGTTTGCATATTCCATTTTCAGTTGTAGAGCACCAATAAAAGTGCTCAGACAAATAAACTGCAGGAGAAATCCAAGTACAAATAAAGGTGGAATAAGTGGAGATCAGCAGATTGAGTCTGGGAAACCAGATCTTAAGGATTGTTACAACTGCTGCTTGTCCAGATGTCACAGTAAAACAAAAGGTATGTCATATTAATCTGTAACTTGCTCAGAATCAGATGTGTGCCAAGTCTTAAAATAAAGTCATTTTGTAACCCCTTAATCCCAGTGTGCTTTGTGGCCTTATTAACCTCCATTTTTTTTGTTATAAGTTGTATAACGGTTTGTCTAAAGATCACTAGGTGATCTGTGAAAATCTTTTTTGTTCTTAGATTTTTATAATTGTTCTAGAAAGTTGAGCCAAAGTCAATTTCTCGATACTTTGGCTAATATATTGAATATGAAGTCATAAGGATCATTTATTCAGGATAAGAGTATTTATCAAAAACTCCCCTTGTGAAGGATAACAGCATCAATACAGGTTTCGAACAGATATTTCTAAAGGCATATAATTTTTACTACATAATAAATCTGAGGTGTGATAGAAAATTTCTGTGCTGTAATAGGTACAAGAGAAGAACTCTGATACACACCCAACTTTGATAAAGTTGAGGGTATGAGTTCAGGTTACAGATAAAATAAATGTATAGTAATTTCAAAATTATTAGTCGCACCTGATTATAAGCTGCACTTCCGGGTGTTGGCAATGTTTTGTTCTTTGTCCAATATAAATTTTTTGTTCACAGCGAGGATCCACATGCAACTTTCAAAAAGTTGCCAATTAGCAACAGAATCGTGGGATTGTGGGGTTTACTGGCTTGGCTTGGGGCTGGGCGGGCTTGGCTCGGTGCAGAGCTGCTGTGGGCTCGCACTTCTGAGTTGGCAAATTTCTGAACTTCATCCATATATTGGCCACTGTGGAGTATAAGCCTCACTTCTGGGTTCGAACCAAAATTTTAGTCAAAATGGTGTGGCTTATAATCGTGAAATTACTGTAATTTTCCATAGTATAGCGCAAATGGCTATGCATCAGTCAAAGCTTACCCATAATTATTTGGACTTTAGAGCAATTAAAAATGCTCTAATATACCAAATAATAGCACTTATTAAAAATAAATTCTAAAAATTATTCATAATTTTATACATGTATATATTGATATATAAGTGGAAATATATGTACACACATATATGCACACATCATTTATAGAAAATCTATACAAACAGTCATGGGTGGATATATATGGGGGTATACAAATATATTTATGCCAACAAATAGTTATGGTCACATAGGGCAAAAGCATAAAAATTGTATATGATAACTACGAAGATCTTTTGATTGTTAATTTTAGAGGTTTTTTTTTTTCTGCTCAAATGCCACATCAATGTCAATTTTTAATACAGTGAGCACGTTTGTGTGTGTGTAGGTGTGTATTTTTGAGTATTTTTGTAAATTGCCCTTTTAAATATATTTTTCTAAAATTATTCATTAAACGAGCCAATGTCTAGTAGTTCGGTGGATACAGTGCATGAAAAGTCACAGCAGAGCAATTAAAACAATACTGAACTAGTTGTGCCTGCATAGCTGTCTTAATGCTTCTTTTGTACATATGACTGAGCATCTTGCTGGTTCAATAGTCAAAATTCCTCTTTAATAGCTTAAAAATGATCTGGAGAAACAAAGACAAGACTGAAATACTTTTACTATTTTCACCCTCTCACTGGAAAATCTTCTTTCCACTTTTCCAAAAAATAATCTCTTGGGGGTGTTCTGATTGTAGATATTTCCTGTTAATTATCTCTTCTTTTTTAAAGAAACACACAAAATTGTCCATGTTATAAGCAGCCTCCCATAAGTCCATTATTTACCTTGTAAAAATTTCTTTACTTTGCTCATATCTTATTTGATATTGTCTTCCTTTAAATTTAGTAGTAGCAATTAAAAAATTAATTAAGGCACACTGAGTTCTTTAAACATTCAGATGTATTTTGGGGACACTTAACATCTGTTTATTTACATTTTTATTACTGGCATTAGGGAATCAATGCATTATACTATAATATAGCTTCTGTGTGTAATATTTAATGCATTTCCTAGAGAAGTTAAATATGAGTGTTGCTGAAATAAAGTCAGAATTTTTTTTCTAGTTTAAAAGTTTTAAGAAGTCTACAGGTGAGACTTCATCCTAAATTTTATTACATACAGTTTTAAAAATCATTAGATTCACTGAGTAGCAATACAATATTTCCCAGCATTCGCCAAAATAGTTTACTTAGGGGAAAAAACCTAAACTGCTCTGTCAAGGAATGTACCCCAAATCCACCAGTTGCTGTCTTCCTAGTAATTAATTTCTAAATGTGCTAAGCTAAACTTCGTGCTTTATCTCTAAATGCTGAAGATAGGTGAAAAATTAGTTACAACTGCTGTCAGAGAGTTTTCTCAGCACTTAAATTTTAGGAGGTAATTGTTAACATTTAATTGGTCATTAATTGCGTAAGATCATTAATGATTTTGTGATGCTCTACTTCAGTAAAGTTTAAAATATTCATCAATGGCACAAGTAAAATATCTTGGCTTCCTCTTTCTTAACTTTCCTTTAATTTAGCTGGTTAAGTGGACTGGATTAGTCTTAGCTCACCAGGGATTTATTATTATTATTATTATTATCATTATTATTATTATTATTGCCAATGACACTAAACTGGGAGGAGTTCTCTCAAGGACAGAGAGACCTTGCAGAGAGACCCCAACAAATTAGAGGACTGGGCAATCAGCCACCATATGAAGTTCAACAATGAAAGTGATGAATTCTGCACCTGGGATGGAGCAATCCTGCATGTACAGACAGACTGGGGAACGCAGTGCTAGAAAACACTAGAAGAGGTCTGGGGGTCCTGGTCGACTTCGTACCAGCAAGCTGAACACAGGTCAGCAATGTCGGGGCTGCCAAACCTGTCCTGGGGGCATCAGACACAGCATCACCAGCTGGGCAAGGGAGGGGAATGTCCTGCTCTGCTCTGAGCTGGGGCAGCCTCACCTCCAGTGCTGGGGGCAGGTTTTGGTGACACAATATAAAAAACACATTAAAGTATTGGAGAGAATCCAAAGGAGGGCCATGAGGATAGTGAAGGGCCTTGAGGGGAAGCTGAATGAGGAGCAGCTGAGGTCACTTCACCTTCAGCCTGGAGGAGAAGAGATGAGGAGAGAGAAAACTCGTTGTGGTTTTCAACAGCCTCATGAGGGGAAGAGGAGGGGCAGACACTGATCTCTTCTTTGTGGTGACCAGTGACAGAACTTGAATAAATGACCTAAAGTTGTGTCGGAGGAGGTTTAGTCTGGATATTAGAATAAGGTTCTTCACCCAGTGGGTGGTTGGGCACTGGAACAGGCTCCCCAGGAAACAGCACAAGCCTGACAGAGTTCAAGAAGCATGTGGACATTGCTCTTAGGCATATGGTGGGGCTCTTGGGATGTCCTGTGAAAGGCCAGGAGCTGGACTTGATGATGCTGATAAGTCCTTTCCAACTCAGCTTATTCTGTGATTTTGTGAAATGAAATTATATGGCCAGTGTTAGGAAAAGAGGGAATGCTTTTAAAGTAAAAGACAGATTTAGATCAAATGTTAGGAAGAAATTCTTTACTATGAAGGTGGTGAGGCACTGGAACTTGTTGCCCAGAGAAGGCATGGATGCCCCATCCCTTGAAGCGTTGAAAGCCGGGTTGGATGGGTGTCTGAGAAACCACATCTAGTGGAAGGAGTCCCTGCCTAAGCAGGGGTGTTGGAACTAGCTAATTTTTATGGTTCCTTCCAACCCAAGCCATTCTATGTTTCTGTAATTCTATGATGCTTTGAAATGCTACAAATAAAAGAAAAAATAGAGCTGTGGGTTCAGGCTCTATGGCTTTAGAACAGCTGCACATCAGCATACAGACAGTGAAAGTTTTTGAACTTTCAGCTGCCTCTTCCATGGGGCATTTTGAAAGACTTAATGAGGTTCTGAGCTTCCAGTTTTTAGCAAGATTTGATCTTTCTTTTTCTGACTCTTCATTCTCCTTTAAGTAAAAATTCACATAGATGTGGCATGATGAGCAAGCAAGGCTTTAAAATCACCAGTTAAAATCATTTAATGGTTTGCAATATGCTCTTGAATACTCCTGCCCAACACATGCATAAATATTTGATATTTTATGACAACATAAAAATTAGGAACATAACATTAGTTTAAGAGTAGAAAAATGTGTTTATATACAGCAAGGCCTTATTCAAATGCTAATTTGAATGATTTTCTGCTATTTGAAGTGGAACTGTAAATTATTAATTGCACATGACACTGGAACTTGTGTTAGCCTGCATTTCAATGTCAAATTGATCAACTTCTCACTTCAGAATAAAGACATGACATAAATGCATAAAAATGGATTGATGGACTGTTTCACATAATTTCTGATTCATATGTGAATGAATAAGTAGCTGTTATCTTGACTATGTGACTCACCTAAATTCTATGGCAATAACCCTCTGAAGAAAATTTTGAGAGATTATTCTTAGTCACAGGTAAATATACACTATATGATAATCAGTTCAATATTTTGAGTAAATTCACATTTCCAAGTCCAAGGTATATTTAGTAGTTTCAGACCTTGCCAGATGAATATTTAAGACTGCATATAAATTTTCCCAATCCTACCTCTTTAGGTGGTATGGTTGATTTTCCACTGTCAAAATTTTTGACATCTGTCCACACTTAGCCAAGAACCTTAATGAAGAACGTATTTCAGTATCTTCAAAAAAGAAAAATAATCATTTTAAGAGAAAAGTCACAATATTTTACAGTGAAAAACTTAGTAAATTTAGCATCTTTTTATTTTCTCACAGATATATTACATTTTTTTTCTAATGCATTAGTTATTTAATTATATACTATTTCCATGAGCTTTTAAGGTATTTGCTAGCTCATTAAAATATCCATATTTTATGCTGACTATTCAAAATTAATATATGTGTGTTGTTCTGTGCTTTGAGTGAGTGCATGAACTCAGTTTGACAACGTAAAGAAATGCTTAAAAAAGAGCAGAGAAAGAAAATCTTTCCTGAGAAAATAATTATTCAGGGAGATACTTGAGAAAATTTAGTGAATAAACACAGACATTTTTCCAGTGGGAAGCTTAAATGTGGATTTTTGTATGAAGCTCTAATGGCCGAAATCCTGACTCAGATGTCAAGCATCTTTCTGCTCTCTAGTTCCTGTTCCAAATGTGAAGCTATTGGTGCATTAGGTTTATCTCAATAAGTAAAATAATCACTTAATTTTAATCTTTCAGAAGGCTGAAATATTTGGTGGAAATGTACCAGAAAACCCATGCTCAGGTAAACACAGCTTGAAATTTTTCATCAACAGATTATTTTATTGGACTCTTATATTGGACATGCTCACAATATGTGACTATCCTTATAACACAAATGGTAAATATTTTATACCAAGTTTAATTCAATCCATTTACTTTTAAAATAATAAACTTTTTAGGACTTTTTAACTTAAACAAAGAACTAAAATTAAATATACACATTAAACAAAATTCTGTAAATAATTTTCAAGACTTTAATCTAGATTAAAGTTTATTTCTATCCTGATAAATATTTTTTACCTGCTCCATCTAAGCCTGTGATCATTTTCAGATAAATTAGAAAAAATGTAGTACTCAGAAATCAAGTACTGTTGTAATTCAGTTTCTTCAATGTAGAAAATAATACGTTTGACTTATGAAATATGTAGTTGCATATTCAGGGGTTTTAATTTCTGCCTTTATAAGTTTATTGTGAGCTCATTAACAAACACATATAGAAGTTTAATCTCTACCTAATAAGTATACAGACTATAATCAATTGTATCTGTTCCACAGTTTTCAAGATATTGTTGTTTTACCATGGTACATTAATGCTCAGAGCACTTATTTTTCCAAATTTTTTATACATTGTGTATGACAATGGATGTTGTTATAAACTTTCATGATATTTAAAAGCTCTGCAATTAGGCTAAAAGGTAGTATGGCTAAGGGAAATTTTTCCCGCTCTATCACACAAGGTTTTTGTTCCTTCTTTTCTTTATACGTTAAGCCAAATCTTCATATCTTCATATTTTACTTTCTCAGTAAAAACCTAGACTATTCTACTATATACAAATCATATACAGTAATAAATAACCTAGTTGTGATGATGAATCTTACAATCTTACGTCTAAGATAATGCTTACTTTTTTTTTTTTTTTTTTTTCTAATTTGAATATGGGAATGAATTAAAAGATTCCAACTCCTGAAATAATTTTTGTTGTAAATAAAAAAAACCAAGTCAAGTACTTTTTGATGATTTATTAGCTTAAGGAGCACTTTCTTTGTTAGTTATGATATCATTATAAGATATGATACAAAGGAATAAAGACTTAACAAAGTTAAATACTCAGGAGAATCCTGATGTGAAGCATGACAGAACTGGGTTTTTAAAACGTTGATCTACAGAATATTTGTAATATATACATAATAAAATGTTAATTATCTGCAGAAGAAACTGCAGGTGTTTCACATTTTGTGTTGCATGTTAAGACCTTTTTAAGAGTTATTCAGGATCTGTTATCACAATAGTCTGCTTTGCAGCAGTATCCTTATCAAGTTTTATTGCCCTCTACTGATGGAGATAGTAAGATGTGTAAACTGAGAAAATAGCCTTACTCCATTGGTTGACTCTTTTCTCTTAGCAATGGCAATAATGACCACCTCCAACTATTCAGACCACAAAACCCTGCTAGAGAGGGAAATGATGTTAAAATCTTTAAGAATTTCAGGAGAATTCCCACAAAACTGCAGCTTTGTAAGCCCAGAGATGATAAAGGAAAAGATCTAGGTTAATGTCTGTGAAGATCAGGAACCAGGAGTCATCATTTCACTTACATAATATTTCCTTTCAGTAGAATACATGTTGATTTATAAAAAGTACTTAAAATAAATTGTTTGGATCTATTTCAACTATATAATCTCTCTGATATATGGTTAGGTTTAAATCTGTCTCTTGTCCCATTCTGAAAGACCTCATAATTTTAAAAGTGTTCAAAGGTTTTAAATTTAAAGTGCAACAACAGGTACCTGATTAGCTCCTGACAGAGTCTAATGAGTTGATTCTGAGCAATTGTAAGGAAGATTCAGAGCCCCTGAATCAGTTTCCTAATATTTAGTGCTCTCCTAACTCCTGACTCTTGTTTTAATGGAAGTGGCAATATTAACTGAACCAGGCTCATTACAGAATGAACTTACAGCACTTTTAACACTCATCATTGCATAGAAAGAACAGTCATTGCTTTGGTGCACCTATACTTGTTTTCTTTCTAGTGATATTAATTGCTCAGAGATAAACATACAGTAATTTCACGACTATAAGGCGCACCCTTTTGACTAAAATTTTGGCCCGAACCCGGAAGTGCCCATTATAGTCCAGTGTGCCTTATATAATGTACAAAGTTGTGAAATTTGCCAACCTGGAAGTGTGAGTTGCAATAGGAGGGTGGTGCCGCGGGAGCACCGAGTCGCGAGGGGAGCAGGCGGGTGCAGCCTGCAGGACCTGCGTGGGGAGGGAGGGAGCCAGCCCTGGCCGCTGTGCGGGGAAGGAGGGAGCCACTGCCGCTGGCCCGGCATGAGCAGTGCAGGAAAGGAGGCAGGGAGCAGCTGCCGCCGCTGGTCCGGTACAAGCGGCGCAGGGAAGGAGGGAGGGAGCAGCTGCTGTCACCAGGCTGGTGCCACAGAAGCTGTGAGCCACGGCCACCTCGTGTCAACCCAGACCATGGGCAGCCCTGAACCGCTGCGATCCGTGGCTGCCCTGAGCTGCGCCTCGCCAGCTGGTGCCAGGGGCAGGCGGGAGTGTCGGGGCCCGCAGCACAGGGAGGGCGCCTGGGGCTGTGTTTAACGGCTACGCCAATCTGTGAAAAATGTTTGCAAATTGAGCACCTGCCAGTAAACCCCGCTATTGCATGATTCTGTTACTATTTCATTACTTTATTGCGCACAGCACAGCTCCTCGCTGCAAAAAGAAGTGCTTCTTATAGTTCAGTGCACTTTATATAATGTACCAAGTTGCAAAATTTGCCGGCTCCCGGAGGTGCGCCTTATAGTCCAGTGCACCTTATGGTTGTAAAATTACTGTAATTAGAATGTGCACTACATATATTGCTATGAATAACAAAATGATAAAAATATATATTTCCTCCGTAAAGTATGGAACTCATGCCACACTAAGAAAACAATGCTAAAACCAAAAGTAAGTTTCTCCATGTTTTTGAATCAATTCTAATATTTACTGGTATCCACTTATCAAGTGGACCTTGGTGACCAATATGTGCGACATGTATATGCATGCATATGCATATATTCTTTCCATAAACAAGTATAACAGAAAATTAAATGAGAAGATCCTGTCTTAAAAGACTGGTGTTAATTTAACCTGGAATCTTTCTCTACTTTTCTGCTTGTAGAGAAGATTATTAGGTAGATGTTAACATTGTGTTTGTCCTTCATACTACTCTCTCATTTACGCTTTCCCCATTTACTTTCAAAGAAAAAAGCTATATCCAAATATATTATAATTTTGTCAAACTTTTTTCACTCAGCACTGAGAAGAATTTCTCTCAGATAATTAATATTAAAATTGCTCAATATTTTAAAAAAGTATCTGAACTCTGGTGTAGTTAACTCAGTGGCATATTGACACTTTTGGAGTTCTACAAGTTCCTGGTCTCTGTGTTCATCCATGGTAGTATCAGAGAGAAAAGCATTTCTCTTGATTAGGAAAGGAAAGAGCAGCTTGTGTTGTGTATCATAGTGTTTTTTCTCTTCCCCTGTTTCCTTATAACAGAGCTATACTATCTCTTTGTATAGAAGGGCAAAGGGATCTTTATGGATAGTTATAGCAGTGTTGGAAACAACTACTTCATGGAGAATTGTAATTACTTGTTCACAAGCTTTCAAGATATTTTACTTTCAGTCAACAGGGTTTTATTGCTTCGCCCCAGTCCGAATTCTTGAGAGAATGGAAAGCAAGACAGCTACCTCAGGTCTTGTTTAGGTTGCAGAATTAATCAATTAACAGGTTAAAATTTAAGATTCAGTACGAAAATGGTTCTTATACACAAGATGTGCTTTCCTCTCTCTCTACCTTCCCCCTCCCTTTACCACTCTCTGGCCAAACTCAATTTATAAATCAATATTCACATGTTTTGAAAACAGAATATAGATGTACTTTAAACACTAGTCTATATTTAAATCCCTAGATTCCAACAGAATTTTCTATGCTTAAAATGATTACTCCAATTTCACTGGTAATATCTTTAGGACAAGAATAAATTTTTGATGTACATCCACTATTCCAGCTATCCACAGTGAAGTTCTCTGTAAACTTTCAATGGCAAATACACAGCAATTGAAGACAGCATAACGCTCAGGTTCACTTAAGAGCTTCTTAGGCCCTCCATTCTTTATGCGTATGCCTCTCTGGTTTCCCTTTGTAGTTTGAAACCTTTCTGTGCCATGTGGAATTAAAGAAATTTTATTATGCTATGTGTATGAAAAGCATACAAAAGAAAGAAAGGCATATATGTATATAAGCTTACGACAAGAGACATCTAGCCCTTATTGAATAGAGATTTGTAAGGAAAATATTTGAATAAATACTGTTACTCTAAATGCACATACAGAGAACTCAAATATTTTAAAATCCAATTCCAACTGAAGGATCACCGAAATACACCAGGAAAATCTGATACATTTAAACTCTTGAAAATAAATTTAAAGATAATGAATGTGCTTGCACAGCTAACCAGATTAGTTTTCCCCAGGAAGAAGAAAAGGAACAGACCTGAGTTTTCATTCTCAAAGGGGTATATAGAAACATTTAAATATTTTGTATTTAAGTAGCTTACAGAATTATAATAAGAAAATCATACTGAAATATATAAATTGAATGTAAAATTAAACAAATCTCATCTAATGGCTTACAATATTTTTCCTTGTTTTCCATGATATTGTATGCAAATATCCCTCCACATATGAAGCAACACAACTGTGGTATAAATGTGGTAGGGATATTTATTATATCATTATTAGCACATTATGCTTGTTCCATCTGTGTGATTTTAAAATAAGAAAAATGTTCTATTTGTGTATATAGAATAGGTAATCAAGCTGCAGAAATCAACACTGTTACGTGGTATTAAGTCAAATATGGAAACACAATAAAAAGAAAAATTACTATCTCTAACAAGTTCTGTTTCCATGTGCTAACAAAAATTTATCATATCACATGCTGAAGGACAAATTCTATGCAGAAACATAGGACCTAGATTAGCAAATTGTTACATGAGTGTTATGATCCAGTTATAAGTGATGTCTCTGCCCAAATTAAGGTTCAAATGATACAATAAGCCAAAGTCAATAAAACAGATTCTATTTTAGAGTAAATTTGAGGTAGAGAGACAGAAAGAAATAGGAAGGGAGAGTGGAGAGGGGGAATAGAAAGTGAGCAAAACAGAAAAGGACATTAAGCAAAATTAATCCCTGCAGTGTCCAGCTTGTCCTTCTTCACCCTGGTCTTCTGAGAGGTAGGGGTCCCTGAATTGCTTTTCTGGAGGTACCACTTTTACACAGTCCAAGTCCTGTGCCATGAGGCATAGATGCCTTTCCTATAACTTTAGATAGTACATGTATAAGCAGTTTCTTCCTTTTTCCCAGTTTGTCACTGAGTGAATTTTTACCTGGATAGGTTACCCAGACCAGCCTCACCAAGCTTGGAACCCTTTTGTTGCCATCTGTGCCCAACACAAATTTTGTTGTGGTGACTTCTCTTATGGGAACAAGATTCTTAAGTGCTCACAATGAGTTTTTGTTATGGGGTAATTACATATTGCATTTATTATGGGACAATTACAGCAGAGACTGTAACTGGAGTTCTTAGCAGCACTTCACAGCAGAGGAAGTCTGCAGAGGGTCAGTCTTTGCAGTACAGAAGAATCCTTATGTGTTGCAGATGCAAACCTAGATAACTATTTTATGCCAGTTTCATGCATTCTGTCACTTTAGATATACATTTCCAAAATGTCTAAATAATGAAATATCAAAATTAAGCCCATCAATGTTTTAATAAGGAAATACTAACACATGAAAACCTGATTCAAAGATGAGTCAGTATGCTGAAAGGGTAATGCTTCTTATAGTTTCATGAACAAACCTGAAATAGATAAAATACCATGAGTTTTTGAATGAAGAGGAAAATAAAGCTAGACTTGTATGTTTTTCTGTGACACTGGTACTAAGACAAAATGAGAAAGAATTTCCAAGAAGGACTTTGATGCAGAACTAGTTTCTAGGACACAAGAAAACAACACTAGTGAACTAAGAGTACCTTTTGCATTAATTTATTTTGAATATTTGTTATTGTTAGCACTTATATTGGATGAGAAATTCTATTTCCAGAATGTCAAATACCAATGCTAAGGTATTAAATAGATAGCTAAATTGTTTTCATTATTCTTTTTTCATAGCTACTGAAACACTAATATGTTCTGATTTAGTAAGTGCTGTAAGTGATGAGAAAACATAGAATTTTTCTGATATATTTGAATTCATGGATTTCTTTTTATTTTATTTCTAATTGCAATATAAGTAATCTAGCCTGGAATTTCAAAGTCAATCCATCATTGTTTCCTGTTCTCAGATGCTTTCATACCTAGGATTTTAGCCTATGGAAATGTAGCATAGCTGTGATTTTAAAAATTAAGAGAGATGAAGCAGCTTCTGACATATACTATACAATTTCTCTTATGCCTTCTGTTAGTATTTTAATAGATAAATGAACCTGAAACAAATTATTATCTTTATGTTTGAACCATATCAAACTTAAAATAGCTACCAATGACTGTTGCTCAGTTGAGGCACTGTGAATGAGACACTGGGTTATGCAAGAGAGCAACAATCTACTTACAGCTGGGGTGGGCCTCTTTAGGCCATTTCCATAAAACAACACTTTATTTCAGTTATTTAAAAGGGAGATACCTACATTTAAACTAATCACTCAACACTTCCTGTCAGTCAGCTGTGAGAAGTGAGTACACACAGAACTGAGTCATTTGATTTATTTTAGATGCTATTTGCGTGAATGACTCACCTTCTTACAACAGGTATTTAAGTCCCCTGGCTATAAGGGCATCCTAGGACAATTAGCTCAGTCTTTGATGTCTGATTTTTTGCTATTTGGGGTTGAGAAGGACTCATCTCATCGTCTATGACCGTAACACTTTCTTTTTCACCTTCCCCCGAGGGCTCAGCCATTCATGCTCCAGAGATCAACAGCACAGCTCTGATGTGGTATCATTATGTGCCTTTGGTTCAGGCTGCCACAGAGACTCATAGATTGTGGGAAACAGCTGTAGGAAAACCTGCAGAGAAGAGCCTTGTAAGTTATGACTGTAGAGTTACAGGTAGAGGTAGAACAATAAAGATGAAAGAGCAGGAGTAACAGAAAGAGTGAAGACTAAAAGCACCAATGTGGAAAAGTACAAAATATGAAATGGGAAAAAAACAAAATAAAATAAAATATGGGAGCAAGTGGGTACCATTGGATTTGGTGGATGCTTTCAGGTCACTAATACTACAGATTTGCTCCTGGGAGCAATGGAGTCTAACTCTTCTCCTGGCTCAGAGCTACCTGGCCAATAAAGACTCTCTTGTGCTGATAAGAAACTGAAAGGTCTTAACAGTGGGGTGAGAATCTATATTAATTTTTTAGTAATCAGGAAAAACCTAGGTATCTTTTGTATTACAAGCTAAAAAAAAAAAAATCCCAAACCAAATATGTTTTTATCAGAATTTATTTTTTGTATGTTTCTAAATGCCCAAACAAAATGGCCCAGAGAAGAATATAGTAATATGATTAATGAATATACTGTCTAAATAAATGCTTTAGGCAGACTGTCTAGTTGTATAGTTGAAGCTTATTCGACACTTGCACTTGCAAGTCAGGCAGAACTTCAATGGAGTAAGAGGAATGGATGAATATGTGCCAATATAAATGAATCATCAGAGCAGCTCTCTCCCTGTTTTCAGACCAGGGATCTCCAGTTAGCAAACTGACATGAAACTGCTTCTTTTTCAACTTTTCTGGGGTGATGCTACCGAGAGGCTCATAACTATGTCACAAATTCAATGTATATGGCCATTAGGAAGAAAACAATTTTTAAGAAACTCTTGATGACTAAGGAATGGTGTACACAACATATACTGGAGGACTGCAATACAAGTACTTATCTCACTAGTCTATAAAGACACCACATTAACATATTTGTACACAGCAACTTGAAAGGTTTTCTGTGAACTTATTGATATGAAGGAAAATGTTCATGATATCTGCCAAAATGAACCTTGATAAAACTTCTACTGATTGCTCAGCAGTTTCTTTCCCTTGATAGCTTTCATCTCACTGCTTTTTTTTGTCTGGAAGATTTTCTTATGTTTATAGTCACATTTCGTTTTTAATTTTAATTTTAAATTCTTTAATCCCTTATTTTATACTACACTGCATTCTAGAAACACTGGAGAGAGAGATGTTGGCATGCCCAGCAAATACTTTTCTGTTGATTCTCAGCATTTCTTGGCCATCCACTTCTTAATTGGATTAAATCCTCCAAAGCCAGTATTTTCTGTCAACACCCTGCCATACTTTAAATATTTCACTCTTAAGTACTAAATACTCCACTTAAACCATCAATAAGAGGAAGAATTAAATTTTTTTAATAAGGCCATAAGGATCACAATATTCTCTAAATCACTGAATTACTATTTTATTAAAATAGAAAAATCTCAAATCTGGACTGGTTTGTTTGCTTGTTTTTGTTGTTTCTTTGCTTGGTTTTGTTTTGCTTTGTGGATTTTTTTCTTGTTTGGCTTTGTGTTTGTTTTTTTTTCTTGATAAGTGTCAGTATGAATGATTAGTTCCGTGTAGCAATAGAAGCACCAAGTCTTTTGTGATTCACCTGTTCAATGCCTTTTGGAAACAATTACTGTTCCATTAGTGGCATTAATAACAAAAATGGGAACTGCTGTATTAACTTGCTCAACTCTCACCCCTTTTTGCATTTGCTTAGGTTATTACAGCAAAATTTTTTCCCCTATTTTGTTGTTGACAGCTCATGTAACTGCTTTATGTTTTGTTAGATTTTCATACGGGAAAGAGGTTGTGAAATAGTAAGTACTGAATGCTGTTAAAACACCATGAAAACATTTATCTGAGCTCATAGTTATGGTATGCCATCATTTAGGTGCTTAATTATTGCAACATGGATTTGCTTTTTTTTTTTTTAATTTGAGGAATACTTTTTTTAACAAGATCAGATGTGACTTTTATCTTCTAACTTCATATTTTCCTCATTTTAGAGAAACACTAGATCACTTATCAAGATTGGTATCCTTTCTATATTACAAATTATTGCCTTTATTTATTTATTTATTTATTTATTTATTCCCTTCAGGATCAGAGGGTACAGCTGACTTGTTAGTGAATTGATTAATTTCCGTAGGGAGAAAGAGAGAAGCTGGAGATTATAACTGTATGTTTTTTAACATTGAAATACAACACGATGATGTGTCTGTTCCAGGGACAAAGAGTGACTGATAAACTGCATGCCCTTTTACTGTATTAGGTGTTTTATACCATCTGTACTTATTCCCTCTGGGAAATAAAAAATGAAAAGGGCCAACAAGGTGCATCCCAACTGTACTTCTTAATTATGGGAAGCATTTTTTATTAGTGGTACTGACCTTGGGTATAATTAAAATCTATAGCCCAACAACCAAGAACCCTCCTTAAATCCCTAAGCAAAATTCTATCTAATCTCACTTTTATTATTGTACAGCTGTCTTGACATTAAACCCAGAAGGGAATCTCAAAATCAACAGATTCTGTAGGCATTCAGGGAAGTTTTTTGGGCTGGATGGAGCATACAGAGAAATTTTTCATTCCCTTTTGTCTTAATTTTACCATCCTTTTCTTTCTTTTTTTTTTAAACATTTTTTCAGAATGAATTAATTACTATTACTTTATTTTTCTTTGTGGTTTTTTTTTTCCCTACACAATATATTAACTTCTAAATTTCTTTAGCTTTTGGAAAAAAACATACAAAGTCCTTGCTATTTTTTTCAATCACAGTCACATCAGTTTTATTAGGATGCTTAGAGAAAAAGCAAACATTTTGGGATTAGTAGTAATATTCTGGTCTATTCTAGGTACTCCTGACAGTATTAATGCAGAGATTTTAATTTAGAGATTGTAATTTTAATGTAGATTGATTTAACAACTGAGAAACATATTTATTTTAAATTTTCTTTTGGATTTTCTTTAAAAAAATATCTGTGGATAAAGATTATTGAAACAAAACTTTTTTTTCTATGCTGGTGAGGAAAAAACTACAAGTAGGTTAGCACTCATTACCAATTAATAGCAGAAGAAAGATCTTTGATAATGGATTAGTAGTTTAGTTTTGGCTCCTTATGAATTTAGGTAGGATCCAACACTCTTGTGGAAGTGTATTGTAAGAATTTAAGGGATTATTAGCCAAAACCTTTCAAGTCTAAGCAGTGGGCATGTTGCCAGAGTTAAGGCAATTGTAAAATGAAACATAAGAGCCCCTGACAGGTCTTTGTTCAGTGTGATAAGAACTTAACAATAAACATCAGGTTCCCATCAATGAGTTGTGATAGTTGGTGGTTTGTTTCTCACCTTGACTTTGGGTTTATGGTGTCTTGTTGGTGCCTAGAGTCTTACACTGGGAGGAATGTCACATTCATGTTGGTGATTTCTTCCCCACTGTGGGATCTACTTGGATTCCTTTCTGTCTTTGCTACGATGCTGTGTGCTTTTACACCTTGCTGTCTCCTCACTGACCTGCAGCTCCATGTTACGTCTAAATTTAGTATATATTGTGCCTTTCACATATGTCACGTTCCAATACTATTGCTTTGTTCTCCCAAAGAACAAAAAAATCCCCTAACGTTTTGCCCAAATCTACATCTCTTTAAGTAGACTATTTGTCTGGTTTTACATCTCTGTAGTCCCCAATGCCACCCTGACATCCCATGTGTGAACTTCCTGTGCAGTGTCCTATGTCCCTTCTTGAAAGGCTCCACCACTGCACCAGATCTGTACCTCTCAGTATTGCATCACAGTCACAAAACCATGGCAGGACCATATGAAGAGAAGAAAGCTAGCCAATTAGAAAATTAAAATTAGTCAATTCGAAAATTGCTGTTGCAGCAGCAACGAGTAAACAAAAATGCTGCAGGCAATTCAGTGGAAGGTTCAGGCAGAACAGACCTGGCAACCTTCAGTCCCAAGACAGTGCAAACTCAGTATGAACCTGATGGCCTGTTACTGGCACAGGGCATCATGTGAGAGCAGAGCAGATTGTGCCAAGAATGACAAAGGTCACTAATGTGGAGTGCTGGTCATGGCTCATGGAAAAGCCTGTTAGGGGTACAGTGATAATTGGTATTTGTTATACAGGATGGGACTGAAATAACAGCATCTTTTTGGAGGGTCAGGAGCACTGAAGAAGTTTGTTTAAAAGACAATAAATTAAAATTCATTCAAATGAAGGTGAATAGAATATCTTTTTGATCTGCTTTATGGTATAATGTCTGATCTGAACTTGAAGCTGAGGTCTTCTTATAAACTTAAGAAAATAAATCACACAAACCCTTTATTAAAACGTTTTTCTGTGTTCACTTACATACCCAACTGTGAAAATCCAATATAAATGTTGGTCTATTGGTCTAGCTTATCTTTCTGAGTTTTCACCTAAGCAGACAAAACTTCTAAGTAGAAGTGTGAAGTATCCTTGAAAGCTAATGTTTAATGGAGCCAAAATACCACCCTACAGTCTAAGATCACTGTTGTTTGCTTCAAATCAAAGCAAAGCAATCCACTGATCTCAAGCCACAAGCCACCCTGAACAGAGAACGATAGAGCTGTCATTGACTAAAGATGTTGTGGACACCCAATCTCTGGAAGTCAAGGCCAGGTTGGATGAGGCTTTGAGAAACCTGGCCAAGTGAAAGGTCCCCTGTTTGTAGAAATTTAACCATTTTATTAATCTATCATTCTATGATTAGGACTCCAGTGAAGAAACATTGAATAAACAAAGTAGTGGAAATGTTACAAACAAAGAAATGTTTTCTTCTAGGAAAAACAGAGGGTAGATTTAATCTCTGAAGCTATATTTGGAAGTAAGCACAACTTCTGCATAGTTTCTCAGGTCTGGAGAAACACCCTCTAAAGGGATATTTCTCAAGTTGCACATTTAATTTGTTGAACATATAATCTCGAGCAGCTGCCACAGAAGAGAACTGCAAGAAAGACTATCCTGAATTCGTATTATGACACTAGTAAACAATCACAAAACCACAATAAATGTCTACTTGAGAACTAACTAAAAAGTTAACAGAAGGCTAGATTCTTCTATTAGGCTGTCCAAGTTGAAAAACAAAATGCCTTCAAGGAGATACAAGAGTCTGGTAGCTCAAAGAAGGCCACATCTTCCTTCCTTTTGCCTGGAAAAAGGAAATAGATTATTTCACAGTTCCGAGTGGTACAGAGCTGAGGCTTTCTTTCTTTCTTACCTTGCAACTGCCCAGAGTGTTACTTTTGTCTGCCAGAAAGGGAGATGGAACATAAGCCTTAGTCCTTTTCCATCTCTTGCATTAGTTCACTCTTTTTCTCATAGGAAATATCATACTTCTATGAAGTGTCAGACTTCATTCTGTCAAACAATGTAATAAGGAGAGATTTTACCCCCAAATCACTGAGCATCCAAGGACAAACCAGTCCTAGGTGCCACAAAACTCTATACTAGAAAATAATATGAAGTAGCAGCTAGAAATAACTTTCCAGATAGAGAGATCATCTGTATCTACAGAGTACTAGAGCTTTGCAGAATAGGGCATTTATCTTCAAATAAATAAAGCTATGCAGAACATCTTGTAGCAATATATAGCAAACTAGTAAGCAGTTATTTTTCTCCAAAAGCATTTGGTTTATGACTTCCAGCTGCTTATTTCTTTGCAGCAATAATAGAGTCCCAGGCTTTTATTTATGGCTCAGCATGCAGCTTTTAGCTGTTGATAAACAGCTATTAATAATATTTAAGAATAGACAACCATGTAATATACACATTAGTTTTTGCCAGAGAAAAGGTGGAAATGCCACACAAGAAAAAGGTGATTTTGTGATAAATGCTCTAGAAAGATTGTCTGAGATCAAAAAATGAGAATGATTCTGATTTCAGAGTGGAGAGACTATGAATTAACCATATTGAAATGGTACTATCATTCTCATGTCAGGTAAGATCAACAAATGCAAGTGCACCAATATTGACATAAAATATCATAGCAGTGTTACAAAACTAAAGAGAGATCAAGAGAAGCTCTTAGAGCTTCAGCCTTAAAATATTATTCTGTCACACCTAGAATGCTTTATGACCTAAACATTGCATTCTAGGAGTCATCAAAAACTGTAGCATTTACCTGTATTTTGTTTGAAATGAATTCAATCTGAACTGTTGAACATTCTGCCAAAGATGCAGGTAAAATACATTTGATTATGCACTTAAATTTTAAAGATCAGACACACAGAAAACAAAAGTTACTGATTTGGTGAAGGAAAACTTTTTTTTAATATGCGCGTGCATAAGTAGCCCTCTATCTAGATTTCATAGCTGGTTTTGTACTTCTGTTCTTTTCAGATGAGAAAGATATACACTTTATTTGCAACAGGTATCAGGTGAAATTTAAAGCATTTTAGAATTGGATGTGAAGGAATCTCTTCTTTGCATGGTGGCCAGAATTCTCAGTTTGAATTCTTAGCAATTCAAGAGACAGAAGTTGCAAGATGGTCTCTGTAAACCAAACAAAGTAAAATTAACAAAGAAAAAAAATTTCCTTTAAACACCACCTGCAAGAAAAAAAAAAAAGTATTTTAAAGCACTATTCTAAAATATTTGATATAAAAGCCTGAAGATTTTGCATTTCTCAATGTTTTCCCATACCCTTCACATGGACTTAGATTTTCTTCCATTTCTTGTTTTCAAAATTCCCACTGAGAAAGAATTTCATTGCCATGACAATTCCTCTCTGTGAGAATTGACTCATTATAAAAAATTAACAGGAAAATATGTATAAACCAAACCCTTGAGGGGTTACAACAGTGGTAAAAAAAGCTCTATCACATCAACAGATACTGCCATCCACTACTCAGTGCACAGTGTATGGTAACTGTACAGTGGGCATTAAAAGGACCAAGGCTCTAATAAGTAAATAAATAAGTGGAAAAAATAAAATGTTACAATTAATTTTTAATTATCTAATTTTAAAAATGAAAGAAAACAAAACAACCAACAAAAAACCCCACCACTTCCTGAAAAGACTGACAGTATGGATTCTTCAGAATACTGCAATCATAGTAGCTGTGCTGCATAGGTATGCCACTAGCAAGAGATAGTGCAAAAGCTGGATCTGTGACTTGGCAGATAATCTGCCTGGATAGTAGATGTAGTCTGGGGACAGCTCTGGTAAAGAAATGCTAATCTGTGGAAGTGATTAGGGCTGCCAGAGGAAATTTGCAGCTGTATTGGGAAAAGAGAAAGCTGTACCTTTTTTTGCTCGAATTCATGTCAAATACTGTTTGCTACTTAGCACAATAATCCATCAAGTGATCCCTGTAGTATTTTCTAAATCTTCATTAAGTTTAACATGCAGAATGGTTATGGAGCTTGTAAACAGTTATGTTAAATCTCTGAAACAGCATTGTTTCCTTCACAGAATTCTGTGAGAAGCATTGGTGCTGCACCTGTGAGAAGAGAGATGAAGAAAGGGCAGTTCTCAATGCCCAAGAGTAGGAATCAATTATTTTCACCAAACATTTGAACAATGTGGGGGGAAAAAAGCAGGTAGGGAAACATTTTTGCTACTTCAAGTTTACTTTTGGTAAGTAAACTTACTTTATAGGGTTACCTTCTTTCATAGGGTTTTCTATAGCCGGTTTAACAACTTGCTTCAGAAACATGAATCCAAAACTGCATGGCAGAATCAAATGGGTATTAATATTCAAGGAAAGCATTATGTCCGCACAGGGAAATGGAGAATATTCAAAGATGACCATGAAAGGAGTGAATTTCATTACTTTTCTCAGTCACTATGATTTTGTTTCAGTTAAAAATTATGAAGCATGCACTGCTATTGTTCCTGCCATTCAGAATCAACTGCATGGAAATTGTCAGACAATATAAGGATTTGAAAAAAAATAAAAGGAGCATTTCTTTTGAAAGAAGTACAATTGTAAATGCTTCATGGAACAATAAATGTGCTATTACTGGTAAATATACCACCCAATCAGAACCACATGCATCTAACACAACAAAAGAACAGCCATTTAAAAACTATGAAAGAGCAAGCATATTGACTAGCCAAAAGTAAAATTTCCCCTGTAAGCAAGGACTGTGATAGCAATTAAACTATAAGTAAGATTAGGCTCATTGTCAGAACTTCAGACAATTGGAAGAAAAAAGTTCAGAATTTTCCTAGATTGTAGTAGCATCAGCAAGTACAAGAAGTAATGTGAAAGACAAAAAAGCAGAGCTAGCTCAAATAAAATATGTTTGTAAATAAGTGCAGTATTCTATTAAAAGCAATGGTCAGAATAAGGGAATTTCAGGAAACAGGTTTGTGAAGGCAGGCAGGATTAGTGGTTCAACATATAACAAAAAGCAGGTTCCAAGTGAATGGTAGGGGCTTTCCCTGGTATTGTAGAGAGTTTAAACATCTACCATGTTATTTACTAGATATCAGAATTCCTTAGCTACAAAGCCATGTGAATCCCAAAGTGGTCTCATTTAACCTAATTTAATTTCATTTTGTTTCTTTGTAAGTTTTCATTTGGCTGTGACAAGGAAGAAAAGTTGGGCTTTGTCTTTATCACTTCTGGGACAGCAGCATACTATTTTTAGCTTTCCCCCAAGAGCTAAAGTAGAGCACCATGTATTTTCCTTTGACCATTTCACACAGCCAGAACACAGAGGCAAACTCATGGCAAGTGACCAACTCATAGTCAAGGGCCAGAGGAAACTGGACTTTCCTTCTGTCTATGTGGAAAACAGCACAACAGATGAGACCTTATAAAGTGAAAGCTAGTGAGTTACAAGCTCTTTCATTTTTGGTAGTGCCATTATATATAAAACCCTAAAATGATTTGTAAGTATGATTATAAATTCTGCTGTCCATGAGATTGACTCCACTAAGCAAAGATGTGGAATCCAGCATCATATCAGAACATCTCAGCTAAAAATAAAATTTGCTAATATTTACTTATCAGTATTATTTCCAGCTAAGAATTAAAATTTACAGAGTAGATGAAAGTGAAGATGAACATTTGAATAAATTAAGGTTGCTAGATAATTTCAAGGCTCTTGCTGTGAAATCTGGTCCCACTGAGCATGACAGCATAATGGGTTCAGAACACAGCCATTCTGGATTGCTGTAAGACACATTGACACCTACATGGGGGATGACAGCCTGCCACACTGACAGTGCTGATGACTGCCACCAAGAGAGTCTTTATTCACAAGCAATCACAGACATCATTAAATCCAATGGGTGGGCCAGCTACTTTCTTCAGGGCCAAATGGAAGAAACAATTAAACCCACAGAGATACACATATGAAATGTCAGAAGCTGTATAAAAAAAAGCATAAAAGTGTGCTAGCTTCCCTGCTAAAACAGGACCGATGTACAGCCAGTGTCCTGTGGAGAAGATAAATGCAATGTATTGAAGGATGAGAACATGGGATGTCATTACAGGAAAGGATGTTAGAAAGATCTGCTAAGAGTGGCACATTTTCAGAAACTTTTTCAGGCAAAAGGAGGAAATCATGATGGAAATTAATAGGTGGTGAGCTTCAGGAGCAGATTAAAATGCAGTATGCCAGGGGAACCCTAAAGAAGATAGACTGTTTAATTCTTCAAGGAACTCCTGAACCTTCAAGGAATAGAATCTGACACAGAGCCCTATACCTGTTATTCTTGTTCTGAGGAAGAAGATAAACCACTGCTTCTAAAATGCTGAGGTCTTAGCAGCACATTTTACTTAAACCACTGCTTCTAAAATGCTGAGGTCTTAGCAGCACATTTTACTTGGAATCCGGTTTCATATGTTTAGAAGACATGAAGGTGCTAATAGGTTAATAAGTCATATTAGAAAGAATATGCTTCAACTCAAGCCGAGACCACAAGAGAAGAAAAAGTTATAGACTTAGAGTTAATTCTGTGCCCAATATTACTGGTTATTGCTGTAGAACTCTGGTGTCATCAAAACTGATTCAGTACCAGATTTTAGGCATCTATGTTCCAACAGTTTCAACAGCAAATACTTTATCATCTAATGAATCCCATGTTGATAATGTATGTGCAGCCTCAGCATTGTATGAATAATACCAAGCCTGTTCCTATTTATCTGGATTAAATGATGCCACTGAAAAGGTGTCAGTGGGATGGAGTCTCCTGGGTGAAAATGGTGCTTCCCCACTGCTGTAAAAATGTCAGCTGCAGACATCCTCCAACTTTATCTTAGATTTAGTTCAAACAATGGCTAGAATAAGAATTTTATATTTGAGGAGGTTAGGTAATTTCATGATTATCTTATACTGCTAGCTGTAGGAGGACATAGGAATGAGCCATATCTGCAGTACAGTGAAAGCAGAGGAACATCAACAGGGCACACACAGCTGCTTAGTCAGAGACAGCTGGTTCAGAACACAGGGTGGCAACACAGATGGGAAAGCAAACTCCCTTTTTGCCTGGCTCAATTTTACCCCTATTTTTTTCTCCATCCTCCCACACAGTGGCAAGGAGGATCCAGTCAGTTCATCACATACTGTCTCTGCCAGTCCCTCTCCTTCAGAGGAAGGACTCTTCACTCTTCCCCTGTTCCTGCATGGTATCCCTCAAACAGCTCTCTACTAACTTCCACATAAACTTTTCTCATGAGATGCAGTTCTTCATGAACTTCTTCACTGTGACATCTCTTCCACATGTTGCAGTCCTTCAGGTACAGGCTGTTCCAGCATGTGACCTCCCTGGTATCATGGCTCCTTCCAGAAAACATGCTCCAGCCTTGGTTCCTGTCTATATCCACATGTCCATACATGTGCCTGCTCCAGCACAGGCTTCCTCCTATGGGTTCACCTGTTCAAGCATGGGATCCTCCATGAGCTGCAGGTGTACCTCCACCATGAACCTCCATGGTCTGCAGAGACACAGCCTGCCTTACTATGGTCTTCTCCATAGGCTGCAGGGGAATCTCTGCTGTAGTACCTGGAGCACCTCCTCTCCATCATTCTTCACTGACTTTGGTGCCTGCAGGGCTTTTTTCTCACATACTCCTACTCTTTTCTCCAGCTGTAGTTGCATAGTTTTTTGGTTTTTTTCCACTTCTTAAATATATGAGATACTTCTACTCTCAACTGTGGACAGTAGTGGGTTCCATCTTGAAACTCTCTGACATTGGCTTTGTTAGACATGAGGGAAACTTCTGGAAGCCTCTCACAGAAGTCACCCCTATAACTCCCCCACCCACCAAATCCTTGCCATGCAAACCCAATATATAATCATGAAAAGTTTTCTCCACTTCAAAAATAGAAAATTATTATTTTGGATCAGTGAAGATAGCTGGAATGAGTTCACAAATAGGGACATGGGGAAGTTGTGCAGTGTCTTTAAGGCTCCAAAGAGTTTATTTTAAACTGTTGTAGAGAATACAGATGTATAAAATATATACAATTCTTGTCCAGAGCAGAAATTTGAAAGATACATATAAAAAGTATCATCAAAAGAGATGAAAAATCTGTTATTTTTATCTGTAGGTGTACACAACAAAATCCTTCAATTCAAAAGTAAACACAGTGATCTCAGACTGGCAACTAATTTCATGTCTAAGAACAAGCCTTCTCCTCTATAATAAACAAATAATCTTATGGGGATATCATAATTAGTACAGGAACAAGAAAGCTCCAGAATATTTTTGGGATTCCTCAAAATGTGGTTATAAAAAATCGATTTGTGATGACAAGTGACTAAATTGATTATACACCACTTGGACTATATCTAGCAGGAAAAAACCCCACAAATTTCTGCTTGAAAACAAGCAATTTACAGCTCCAGTACTGACAGGTAGTCATTTTCAGTAACAAATATATTTAATTTTGTATCTAATTTGCACTCTTAAAACTCTCGTTTACATAAGAAAGAGCTGAATGCACTTGAAAGGATGTGACATCAGAAATGCCAAAATCCTAAGCTGACATTATAAGTTCTGGTATAAGACATTCTCTGGTAGTCTTGTACAATAGTCGCAATCTAAATTGAACATGTACAAAAGGTATAGCAGGCTATTTACCATATTATTAAAAAGACTCTGTTGAAATGCATGACCTACTGTAAGCAAAAGATAATTTACAGCTGCAAACATTGCTAAATAAAATAACACCAAGAATTAGCTCCATGAACATGAACTCCTTGACACTCACAGTCTGTGCATGTTAGGTCAACTCCCACATTGATCTCAGAACAGTCCAATTACCTTTCTCTGAAATGAAACCTTGGAACAGTTCAAGAGTATGACAGCTCAGGGAATTTTCAGTTGCCAAATGTTTGTGAGTAGTTACAGAGAGCTCCGTTTATTATTTTAGATAGTCTCTCAGCAGAGGACATTCTCCAGTCCCTTCCCAAAAAATTTAGAAATTTAGGGAACAACATAAGGCTAGGAATAGTTCTGTCTCTATTTCAACCATTGTGTATGGGCTGCACGGATGGGAAATAAAAGACCTTTGTCTATCCTGTTGTATGGCTATCAGCAAAATTACAGTAGCCTGCCAGAATTTGGGTGCCATGGAGGACCAGGACATCTCTCTGGCCCTATTGTGATAAACTATATGTAATGTCTTCTCAAGAGTGCTCCATGAAGCCTGTGGTTACCCATGACTCACTAAGTCTATGTGTCTATTGAGCAGGGATCAGGGAAAAGAAATATCCAAAGTAAGGTCATCTCTGCTAGTGGGGTCAACAGCACCAACATAATAGGCAGCTGCAATGGCCATCAAGGAATCCAAAATTATCCTATGATAATTACAGGATTGCAACATTCCACTGTGAAACTCCTCAACCTGGGGGGAGGTAATGAGCATCCCTGCCTGAATCTGAGCATAAATAATCTTGAAGTATGGGGACTTGGGCCACCACAACCAACACCACGCAATGGACTCAGAGGAGAGCCAGACCTTTCACAGGACCAGCACTTTCAACAAGACTGCAAACATTACTTCAACAGGACTGACTGCAACCACTGCTAAATCGGACTGTGACCACCACCCTGAGCAACAAAGTGCCAGGTTGTACTCTGACTCTGTGGATTTAAGCCAGTTTTTCTTATTATTTCATTTATTGTAATCTTTCTATTAAATTGTAACTTTGACCTGAAATATGTCTCAAGGTATTTGTGTGCAATTCATTTCCCACTTTGGCTTACTTTCATACGTGCACGGTGTAGTAGAAAAGGTAATGGTCTATCTCTGAGCACATGCAAAAATATTAGTAAATTCTTGACAGATGAACAAGGTTATAATACAGTTCTTGCTCAGATCTATAGTATGGACCCATGCAGACTAAAATAAAGACTTCTTAAAACAGGTAAAAGGTCTGAAGACTAGAGAAGAAATAGCAAAGTGAAAAGGGAAAAGAGAAAGTTGAGAAAGGAAATTAAACACAAACAGCAGTCAGGAATGTGTCTGGATAAAGGGATTAGGTAGAGCAAACAACAAATCCACATCTAAACAAAATGTTATTTTGATCTGTGCATTGCACTAAGTTTGAAATAAATGCAACCACACCACTGTTATTAATGATCTTTATAGGACCCCTGTCAAGGAATTAGACTGCACCCTTTATTCACCTCAAACCACATTTTCTACTTAAAAATAGACTGAATTCTCAGTTACATCTTCTTTCCAACATGGGAAAGCCTTCTGACTTTCAGAACCTCCTAAATACAAAAAAATATGTATTTTTATATTTAATCTTTACATGATGAAGACAAGGTTCATTATCAAAATCCCATTTTTGAAAACCAATTGTCTATTTGTGAAGACAAATTTTGGCTGTACAGGCAACAGAATCAACATGAATACTTTCCAAAAATATTACTGGAGTTACCCTGGGAAACTAGGTATATATAGGTATCCATCTTTACCCTTTCTGACAAGAGCAGAGATTTGGTTAGTGTTGTCTTCAGTAATTCAAAGCATGCAGTAAAATGATTAATTTTTCAATGCTTGAAACTTTTTTTAATTTGATGTTTCTAAAATAGTTTGACAGAATGAGCTAGCAGGGGATAAATGCTAATTTTGTTTTTTATTCTCAGTTAATTCCTTAGAAGATTTATTTATTTATGAGATTATGATTATACAAAGATATTTAAAATTATTTAAAGTCATAGGTGCTGTTGATATGGAATCAGGCTTTGTGTTTCCCGGTGATGGAAGGAAGCTGTTAAAATGCTCTATGTCTTACTCATATTCTTGGTGGTGAATTACAACTAACTACTGCTAAGTTCAATACTCCTGTTGTATCTCATTAATTGTGATAAGTGCAGGGAGACATCAGACCAAGGTTTTTAGATATTTTTAGCTTACCATCCTAGCACATCTAATGTGCATCTAATAGCACAACCAAATGCTATTACAACTTTGGTGTGCAAAAATAATAAAGGAATCACTCTGTGCTGCAGAAGTAACAGTCTCCTCTCTGACTCCAGGTTAGTGATAAAGGGAAGATGCTTTTCCCTTCTAAATGTTTTGTTGCAAGAAGGAAATAAATTTAATGCAAGAAACAGGCAAAATCATGAAAATATTATTAGCATAAAGGAAGAAATTCAGATATTAATTGATCTTATTTTAAAAAATGTTAAATTCTTCTAAACAGTATGATCTAGTGCATTTTATTCAGTATGATACCAAGAAAAAGTGGGGGGGAAAAATAGACAAAACTAAGGAATAATTTTTCCTGATTATTAAGAAAATATTTCAGAACACAATATATTTGAGGACATAAATCTATATTTTAAGTCATAAACGAGGAAGCACCTCAGAAACTAAAGTTACCCACATAAAAACTTTAGAAAATATTCATTAGGGACCAAACAACAGAAGAAAGGCTCAGGGGCATGCACAGACTTCTGAAAAACCCAGTGAGGAAAGACAGCCCTAAAGGACACTTTTCTTCAAACAAGGTAAGTGGGCAGCCACAGGGTATCAACTACACACCTTTTGCAGTGCTGCACTTGTCTGCCCCTCAGGATAGTGTGGGGGTTGTACATTCATGATGGGTGAGGAGGAGTGGCATGAGTCTCTTAGACAGGGAGACTGTAGTGGAATACAGTGTACTTCTTCTGAATAAAATCACCCATGCTTCAGAGCATGGACTTATGAGTTACAAATTTTTAGTGACTAATGTCTATAGTCATAGTCTTGCCTTTTTGAGTTATTTTCATAGCTTCAGAAGTGCATAAACAAGAGTTTTAATTTAATCAATTTGATATATAGGCATAAAATTAATATATTAATTCTGGTGTATAAACAGTTGTGCTAATGTGAAAGCCAATGCTATTATGTTAAATTTGTTGCCTATATTTCAGCTAATAGTCTTAAATATTTTAGTGTAAATTTCTTTTTTTTTTTAAATTAGGTTTGGGCTATTAATGAAAAAATTATTATTGGAAAATACTTAATGTAGAATAAAATTGGTAAAAAGGGCTCATATATTTGACACTGAAAAGTAGAAATATTCATTTTGTTAGAACACTAATGGTATAAAGACAAATAATGAAATAGGAGATTTGATATTAAATAAACAAGAAAAATAAACATGATACAAAATACACAGAGTTTGTTTTTTGTTCTGAATGCTGCAAGTGGAATTCAGTAGATGAGAGACCTAGATTTCAAGGCAATTATCTTCACATTATATTTTGATTTGCTTTCAGAAAAACAAAGCTCAAAAAGAATTTAGAATGTGTGAAGAAAAAAAAAAAGACTTAAAATATTAATAATAAATTGTTTGAATAGTGGAAATATAGAGCAATTTCTGACTATGCGATAAAAAAAAAGTAACTTCTAAATTTAAAGCGATCTCAAACTTTTGCTGCAAAGTGAACAAAGTGTCAACATCAGTAACTGTCCTCTTCAAAATGAGTGCAGCAACAAAAAATGATGTTTCAGAGTTCAGCATTGGGGTCTGGATCTACTTTCGTGCTCCACAGAAGCAACAAAGAGTAAAGACCTGGTCAGAAGAGATCTATGCTGAGCTTTGGCAACCAGGAGGGGAGGCAATCCAGGGCAAGGATGTACTTGACTGGTGGCATTCAACCAGCCCTGGTTAACACTCAAAAGTAAAGTTCAGATTATTCTGTAGAGGTCTGGGAAGTCTGGGAATGGTTTCAGTCTGCAGAGAAAGATAGCAGCAGGCTTTTGCAAAGAGCGAGCAATGCATTTTGACACAGCCAACGTCTTTACTGAGCGGCACAAATTGTGAGCAATAATGAATGTGCATGTCAAGGAAGTCTCTTCCCTTGAGATGCCTGCAGCTGAAGGTGTGGGATAGCCAGTACATTCCTCTGTGGGAACTGCTGCTGTGGAAGGCAGCAGTTTTAAAAAAGAAAACATACACCTACCAGCATCCTCCTAGTGCACTGAAAATCCAAATAGCAGGAAAACTCTTTGCTTCTACTTAGTATATTCCTGGTGTCTCCTTGCCTTGCTGTAAGCCCTGGGCAGCACAGATGTCTCTGCAATTTGTGTTACGGTGCAAGTGAACAAGACTGAGGGGCTGTGGGGATCCCTGTCCTTTTTGGGGGAAGAAGCCACATAGTGACAAGATGAGAGAGTAGCATGAGGTATTATGAGGGAGAAACACCAGGATTTCGAGGGAGAAGTGCCAGGTGTTGAGTGGTGCAAAAGGCTGGGGTTTGTGTTTGGTTTTGTTTTTCCTCTGACAAGAATCTTCCTGTGGCTCTGAATTTTGAAAGCATAGTTCTACATGATCTAAAGGACATCATAGCATCTGAACTTCCATTACTTCCAGAATCTATTTCTTGAAAAATTTACAAGATATGTAGATGTTTCCTGAACTGTATTGCTGCATTAATTCATTAATTCAATGAAGGATGACCTGAAAAACAGTGTATTTCCCCACAATATTTTGTGTCCTTGGAAGAAATGTTTTTGAGGACTTCCTCTGGCAGAGAGAGGAAATGTAGTTATGGAAAAGGCTGTGAAGGATGGTAAAACCCAGCCTGATAACCAAGGACACTGTTGCAGCTTCAGGCCCAGAAAATATGAACAGCAGTGGATTGAGGAGAGCAATCTGGGAGGATGGGACTTCATAACCTGAAGCTGTAATTGGGCAATTTACTCCAATATGTAAATGGACCAAAAATTATAGAAGTGTGGAAACTTGTGACTTGGGGTCCATCTTGGGTCCATCTCGGGTGGAGCCACAGCCTGGCTCTTGTACTGCCCAAGGTGTATCCTTTAAAGGCCTATTAATAAATACCTACTTTATTCTTTTAACACTGTCTAGCCTCTGTTCCAGGTAGCCTCTCAAGCATCAAAAGGACAAAAGGAAAGTGATGTCAGCAGGATGTTAAGTATGGCCCAAATTTTGAGATCAAAATCTGAGATTAGAATCTCAGAATCTTTCTGCCTTGCCACATCTCAATTTAAAGAAGGAACAATCATGGATGCTATGATTCTTTTTCTCCTCTCAAGCCTGAGGAATCTGAAACTGTGTGAATGAAGTAATCTACTCACAAGATGAGAATACTGAAAAGAATTTTTATCTGCAGGTGATAGGCAACTGATTAATAAGCTAGTACACTGGGCTTGGTCAGTGGTCTTACATTAGCAAAGTTTAATTTCCTTATCTAGAAGATAATCCAAAGATCTCAGAAAATTACCCTTGAACATCTGAAAACATAATGTCTAGGCTTCCTGTCATTTGCCTTTAAAAGAGTAACAGTAGTAATAGGACAATTTTGTAGAGATCTTGGATTGTTCTTTGTTAAAAAGCAAAAGGTTAGCTGGAAAATTACAGCTTGCACAAACTTTGCAATAAATATTTTAAAAATTTCACCTCCATGTGTTGATCCAAAGCCCAGGAATGTATCTACCAGTTCTAGCTGGAATCTGCAGAAGCAAAAACTGCTGTCGGTTCCAATATTTTACTTCTCCAGTATCCAGGTAAGATAAATACTGTTATAGGAACCATGAATGGATGTGTCTTTAGAGAGGCATGTGCATACAGGATATAGCAGCACACAGGATATAATTGAAGTATATACAAGCAGCAATTGCACTATGTAATTTTACCTTCCACTATAGCCTCTAGATATCTGTGAGGCTGTTTTCTGAACTTGACCAAAGAATCTTTCTGACTAAAAGAAGTAGCCTAAAAAAAAAAAACCTACTTCAGGCAGGTTGGTGCCTTACCTACTTCATGGAGCAATGGCATAAAGAGTTTTGTTCTCTTTATGCAAAGAAAATGTACAAAGAAAGACACATCCATTCATGGGAGACATCTAGAGGCTATAATCTCAGATTATGATCTCAAAATTTGGGCCATACTTAACATCATGCTGAGATTTGACAGATTGTGTTTTAAGCTTACTTCTGTAAAATGTCAATTGTCATCTCTTTGCTACTGTTACTACATAGCATATACATTTTTGCATGCATATAATTCACATTTTTGAGCAAACTTTTCTTAAGGAAAGCAAAATCTTTTACTCTAAAATAGAACAACAGAAGTGAGAGAAAGATTAGTGCAACTGATCCAATATTTAGCACATTAAATAGGCAAGCAGTAAAGTTAAGGCTCTTGTACATCATTAGGTCAGAAGGAAATTTCAAGAGAATTACATACAGTACATCTACACTACTTGATGACTCAAAATGAAGATCACCCAGAGTGTTCTATAAATAGAAGCCGTCGGACAAAAGAGCATGAAGCCTGTAATAGAAAAGAAGTTTCTTCTGAAAAATGTAATTATGCGCTCTGACGTACAAGCAGATTTTTCCTAGCAGAAAGAATAGGAGAGGAACATCAACAATGTACAACATGTCAGCAGTAACTTTCATCACAATAGTACCCTGCCATAGCAAAATACCTCTGAAAAACTGCACTCACTGAATGTTTTATTTTAATATCTCAATACTAGCACTCTGTTATTAAAGAGTAAACAAATGAATTCTTGAAGGAGTTTCCCTAGCAGAAATAGCTGAAAAGCAGGGCTGTCTGACTCTTATCCTGACAGTGTTAAAAGAATAATAAGGTTGAATTTTAATCCATAGAAAAAAAAGAAATAAGACCTTTTAATCTAAAAGTTTTGATTATTATTTTTAGCCATAAAGATATTTTCATTCTTAAAAAATGGCCATACACAACAGAAATTTGTCAATTTTGAAGCAGATTAAGCTATCTTGAAGTATGTTATCTGATCACTTAGACTCAATTAATTCAATAAGCAGTTAGTGCTCTGCAAGAGTTCCTCAGAGCAATTTGTAATGTTTAAAATTAAAATTGACACACAGAAATTTGTTCAAGTGGAAAGATTTTGTTTGCTGGCCTGGCACTACCATGATTCATAAATCATGGATTTATATCCATTTTTATCAAGCAGTTCCACACCTGAAAGTGAAGTACCCTATGCTTGTTTGGCTCTCTTATTTTCATGACTCATTGCATTCAGTGCCCAATGAAAGCTCTGTGTTGGCTTTCTTTATGGAAATGTTTGTACGTCTAGGTAGAGGAGGGTGTCCTGCACTAATAATGAGCAAATACCAAGACAGCAGGAGACAATTTTAAATTTGAACCTGTCAAATTTTTGGGGAAGAAGACAAGATCAGCTGTTCTCACAGTTCTTTCTTAAACTTGGTGAATTCATCATAGAGTTTCACAGAGAAGACAGCAAACATGCCTAGCAGAAATTAGGTATCTATTTTAAGAGCAGCTAAGTGAAAGAGTGTCTTACTGGTATATCACAGGTGAACTTTCCCTGCCTTTGGAAGGTCAAATACTTTGACTTGGAAAAAATGAAAGTTTGTTGAAAGAGTTGAATAACTGGAGTTTAAAAAATTGTCTTCTGTAACAGAGATTTCAAGCTGTTGCAATTTCTGAAATAGGGTGAATAGTTATTAATACTGTAAATGGCTCCCACAGGTATTGTGGTGGTTTGTATAAATTTCCTAAAATAGTTCCCTGTCAGGACCTAGGCAGCCTCCTTTGGACATGAGAAGAACCAATAGGTATCTGATTTTTAATACTGACACAGTGTTACACCAATCAGAAAGTTTATGTGCTTTTGTGAAATACACATATAAGGACGAAAAATCCCCAGTAAAGCTCTCTTTCCCTTCTGGCAGTACAGGGAACATCAGCATTCCCCTAACAATTTTATGCTGTAGAAGGAGACAACCAGGCTCTGCATGACCAACATTTGAAAGTCTACTTCATCCATATCAGTCTGGTTCTTTGTCTCCAACTACATTATTGAAACAGAAGCCCTGCACTTTATCATGAAGGTTCACTCATATTTGAAGAGAAATACTTGTTTCTATAAGAAACAAGACTGTCCTGGGCTCAGAAAAAAGGAGCTGGCTTGCATAAAACAATCTGTCTCCATAAGGAGATGAAAACCATACAGAAGGCTTGGCATACAGTATTCAGCCTACAGTACTGGAAGCCCTGTGCTAAGACCAGAGAATAAGCTTGATTTTGGCATAGTCTAAGCCCTTTGTATATATGAATATTTAAAATGCATGGCCACTTTGATTAGCCAGTCTAGAGTGCACCCTAGAAAAAAATAAGTTTCAGGGTATAAAAAAGATTTATTTAAGGCAGAGATTTGTGGGTGACACTACTATTTATATTGTTGGGAAGGCATATCCTGAGGAGGGTTGAGAAAAACCAAAATAATAAGTTGAAAGGAACCATGTATCTTGAAAGATAAGGAATAAGGGAAACCTTCTGGTTTAGAATTTTCTGGGATTGTTGCAGAGGTTTGTTAATTACACCATGTATAGAGCTGCAAAACCCAAACCTTTGAAGATTAAATAACCGACCACAATGGAAATACTGTCTTCCAATCATCTATGCAAGTTCATACACACTGAGAAAACAATATAGTTGTCCTATCACATTACTTCAGACATATAAGTGTTCAATCTGGCATCCTGCAACACTGATGCTACAAATGACAGAGGATTTTTATTTTTAAATTAAAACATGTTTATTGCTTTTATTTGATCTGGCACTGTCTTTGAGCCTTATTTGCAGTGTAGCTATAACAATGCTTAGGCAACAGAATGGAGCCATTAATATCTATCTTTATTAAGATTACTGAAGCCACAAGGGGACATTGTCTTTTCTAAATCATGGAATAATTTAGTTTAGGATTAACCTTCAAGTTCATCTCATTCAACCTCACAATGAAATCAGAGCTTTTTGTACCAATATATAGTATTTGCATTCTTTATGTCATGCATGGCAATAAAGTATATGTTTTCACGTTTAGACCCTCTTGATTTTTAGTTAGAAACCATACAAGAGAGAAACATGTTTTTATTCTGATGCTTGCACAGTTGGTGCTGTTGTAATAGGACTTGATCCACAACTAGGACTTCTAGATACTACAAGAATTGAAATTGTCAAGGAAAGACAAATAAACTGGGCATTTGGCAGGTAGTCTAGTAATCCAGTTAATGCTCTAGCAATTCCTAGTCATATTGACCTTGTCTAACAATAGCCCCAAAAGGATGCAGTAGAATTGTCTTTTGCCTCCCTAGGAAGACCAAAAGTTCACATGCTACTACAATAAAAAAAGACCATAGAAAAACTGCAGTGAATGGTTAAGGCATTAATATTTAGTTGAAATTGAATAAAATCTAATCTTCAAGGTAAATCTGTTTTCAAACAATCTGTGCTGATGGTGTAACAGACCAAAATTTTGTGAATGCATTTTGCATCACACTCTAAGATGTAAAAATTTACTTCATTTTTATTATGTTTTAGCTAGTTATCAGCTGCCAGCCCACAGAGAATTTTAACAAAAATTTGACAACAGTGGTCGAAAAGCCATGATTTTAAATTCAATTGTACCTTTTTTCTTCTTCTATTACATTACTAGTAGAACTGATTCTTGTTGGCTTTGTCTTTTCTTTCATAATTCTTCTTTTCTTCTGATATTTGATAAACTCGATCCATAGAAAGGAGCACATTCTTCTGAGAAGAGTTGTGCTCACACATGCATATATTCTAAGCTTGGAGGGAACTGGAAGCTGTATTCTGAACTGAAGATGCAATTTTTTCAGCATTGCTGCAGATAGAAGAGCTTTTTCAAGCTCATTTAGTGTAAATTCTCCCATGAGCACCAACGTGTTGTCACTTCTAGAAGACCAAACAAGAACAAGAGCCTTCTACAGAGACAGCAACTTCTGGAAATGGAGTTTAGTTGAAAAACTTGGTTTATTTTATTGTTCATAGCACAGTGTATTACAGTAATTTCACGACCACAAGGCGCACCAGACTATAAGGCGCACTCCCTGGCAGTCGGCAAAATTCACAACTTTGTAGATCATATAAGGCGCACCGGACTATAGGGTGTACTTTTTTTTTGTAACGAGGATCTGCCTCCAGCTCCCCCCACCGCAGTTGCTGGCTGAGGCCCTGCCTCAACCCGGCAGCCATGGGCCCCCGGGCCCGTCTGTACCCAGTGGCCTGCCACCACTCCACCCAGCCTCCCCAGGGCCAGGACATGCCCGCCACCACTCCACCCCGCCTCCACAGGGCCTGGACATGCCTGCCGCCACTCCGCCCTGCCTCCACCTGGCAGCTGTGGCCCTGCTGGCTCCCCCCGCGGCTCGCAGCTCGCACTTCCGGGTTTGCAAATTTCCGAACTTTGTCCCTTATATAAGGCCCACTGGACTATAAGGCGCACTTCCGGGTTTGGGGGAAAATTTTAGTCAAAAGGGTGCACCTTATAGTCGTGAAATTACTGTACTCAAGAGCAGTCAATACTGTTTGCAAGATACCACCCCCATCTTTGTCATAGGAAGAAGACACTTGGCAGTAGCTCCTCTAAGTCAGTGCTCTACTCCTATTCAGGGAAGAATATTTATAGGATAGACAAACATGTTTACTCCTGAGAGCAGCACCAAGTATTTATCAGAATACACTCCCCATCTGCCCTCTCAGTCAAGGAGGAATATGTGATGAATACTGTGAAAATGAATTTAAATGCGGCTCAATATTGTCAGGTGAGACTGAAGGTGAGGTGGGAAGGTTTATTAATGAAAGAAAAACTTTTATATGTGGGAAATTAAAAAATAAGCTTTTGCAATTCCTTACTTTGTTGTCAGCTTGCTGTAACAAACAGTACCATGTGGGACAGAGCTGACCAGATTATTATGTATGTCATCATGCAGAGCAATCTCAGTTTCCAAAATGGGAAGAAAACAGATGCAAGTGATCATGACAGGAAATGAGAAGCTGTAGTTAGTGTAATGCTGTCTGACAGCAGGTGGCCATAAGCTGCCTTCACATATCATCTTTCAGTCTAACACTGTTCCAAAGCCATGTTTTTCCCAAGAGGAATAACTGTTCAAATGCAGGAAAAGGAATGGGAATATGAAAAAAATACATATTTTGAGTGTAATGACCTGTCAAAATGGCATTAAGTGCTGTTTATAGAAGTGTGCTCACAAAAAAATAAAAGCATAGAAAAAAATTGCTACATATGATACCAAGAAATCCATGTATCATTTCAGATTAGTGAGATGAGCCTCAGGAAAACTGTGTGAAAAGATAAAAAGAAAACAATTTAAAGTTCACATGCAAATAGCTGGAATCAGCTATTGCCAAATGGTTACACAGATAATAAATGTCTTCCCACCTACCCAAGTGAATTAAGATGTGAAAATTTACAGCTGTTTTGTTTGGTGCATTCTTTAAAAAATATTGTTTCTTTATTATGCTTGAAAGAACAGGTGCTGACATTCTCTTGCACAGCCAAATATAACAATAGGACTCTGACACCAAGATTTGTCAAGAGGAAGTTTCCCTCCTTCCAGTGTAGCATTTTACAAAAATTTTGTCTTGCAAAAACATCTCTAGCAATTTCATTCTTCTCTGGTTTTAATATGAGAAATCTATAGCAACTAAAGATTAAAAATAAAAAGGGAAATAAACCTACAGGGTTTAGCAATAGCATTTTAAAAGCCTATTGTGCTCTAATTTGAATACAGTAATTTCACGATTACAAACTGCACCTGATTATAAGCCTCAGCTCTGGGTGTCGGCAACTTTTAGGTCTTTGTCCATATATAAGCCGCATCGGATTATTAGCCACACTTCCATTCGCAGCAAGGATCCGCTTGCAACTTTCACAAAGTTGCCAATTAGTAACAGAATCACATGATCACGGGGTTTACTGGCTCAGCCCTGCTCGGGGTGGCCGCCAGGGAGTGGCCCTGGCCCTGTTGCTGCTGCTGCCAGGAAGCAGGGGTATGGTGTGCCCGGCCACTGCCACGCTTCCCGGGACCAGGCAGCACCGCCGCGCCTCCAAGGACTGGGTAGCACTGCCGATGCGCTGCCACTGCCCCACCGCCCGGGGCTGGGCAGGCTTTGGCTTGGCTTGGGGCTGCTGTGGGCTTGGACTTCCGGGTTGGGAAATTTCCAAAATTTGTTTATATATTGGCCGGTCCTGAGTGTAAGCCGCACTTCTGGGTTTGAAGCAAAATTTTAGTCAAAATGGTGTGTCTTAGAATCATGAAATTATTGTACTTTTTTTTTTTTTTCTTCAAATGAAGAGAAACAATTTAAAGAAAATTTAGAATCAGGTAACATTTCTTTCTACATGTTCAGTGTCACTGGTACAAAANAAAAAAAAAAAAAAAAAAAAAAAAAATTAAAACAAAGCACCTTTACAGTTGTACTGAGCAAAGGCAAGAAATACATATCTTTTATGTTGTCCCTAAATTTTACTATAAAGGCTCCGATTCCCAATCCAAAAATGCATACTGAAGAGCCATCAGAAAACCAGAAAATTTTCCATATATTCCTTTTACATCAACTTCTTCATAGAATATTTTTAAGCTGTGTTTTGAAGAGAACTGAGAGAAGTTTTCCAAGTCTTTTTAAGGGAAAATTTTCCCCAAAAAGGCAACTTTTGTGGAAACAAATTATAAGAATTACTGCATATAAAAACACATCAGAAGAAGAAACCTTCTTAAAGGAAGGATTTTCACTAGAAAAATCATCATAGAGTAACCAGATATGGAAATTATTTTAAGCAAAATTATGTACATAAACTTCTTTATTTTGTTTCAGCAATGTACCCCAAGAAAAGTGGACAGAAACTTCAGATAAATGTCTGAAATTAGACTAAAACTAATTATGATTAAGGAATAAAAAAACAATGAGTCTAATTTGTCTGACAGTTCTGTTAAACAGAGACCATTAAACAATTCATTCTGTTTCCTGTTAAGTGCTTAGTAGTAACAAAATAACTAAGTTTTTCTTAGCTCATATAATTTCTGGGATTTTTACACAAAATTTATAGGTTTGCATATGCATTTACAGTTAGATTAGACTTTACAATTAGAATTTTGTGTGAGGAGAAAAAATTAGTTCGTCTTTGCCATTTTTTGCCATTCCACAAGACCCAAATGAAAGTGAAAAATTATCTCAGAGGATTAATAGATATTTAAGTTCTTTAAGATTCCTTCAACCATAGGGTTCTTCATCAATAAACCTGGTTACAAAAGAGAAGCTCCAAACAATACAGCCTTTTTTTGTGCAGTTAATCCTACTGAAAAAAAAAAAAAAAAAAAGAAGATAATGATTTTCCAGTCTTGCTTGCATTCTGATGCATTGCCAGGCTGTGTTTTATGTATCTCAGCTGATGAATGTGTATGTGTTCATCTGGATTTTATTTATAAGACAAATGTTTTCCAGTGCACTATTACGCAAATGCTGCTCTACTCAGAGTGATTTCTCCCTAAGAGAAATTAAATGCTTGTTTGTTATTTATAAGACTTTCATTAGGAAGCACTGGCCAAAGGGAAGAGTAAATCAGTGCACAAATTTCCATGCTGTTGTAACCAGACATATTTTGGTATCCAAGCAGTATTTTTTTAGAGCTCACGCCTTATGGAACATTGCACTAGGGAACGAACACAGCTAATCTTAATCTATAAACAGAAAGACAGTTTCTCTTAGCAGATAACCCAAGAACATGCAAAAGTCTTCCAGAATGCTCCTAAACATGATTGCACAGCAGTTTGCATAGTCAGACAGACAAAGAGTTTTGCTGTTTCATAATTTGGTAGCTCTGCTGCTAAAGTTCTCTCAGCTAATATAGAGTATAGCTATATAGAATGAGAAAGACCAACATTCAATATGATTGTGTAGTCCTACTGCAAAAGACACCAATGAAAGAGGAAGGCATTTTCAGAATAGGAAGAACACTGATTTTATTTGTCAAAAAAGTATTCTTTTCACTCAAAAGGTGAAGTGTCTAATGAAGAAGCCTAAGTAATCCAAAGTAGAATACAATGTAAGTATCAGTTGAAAATTAAATGCAATACCTTCTCTTTTCCCCAGTTAAAGCTCTCTAGTGCCTTAAGAGACTTTTCTAGACCAAACACAATGTGAGAAGGAATAACCAGATCCTTCCATCCACCTGACCTGCTTCAGACAACTATAGAAGAACAATTTTACTCCCAGAGTGCTCTGTTAAGAATTCACAGTCTCATGGGATTGTTGGGCTACACAAATGACAGAATCCTTCAGTTTTGAGCAGGTGACTGTGTTGCAACACTGATTTGAATTCCTCTCTAGCAGATTTTTGTTAAATTAAAAGCAGATAGATGAAGTGGGAACAAGCCCTTGGCTTTCATCTGTGCCTCTGACAGCTGTTACCACCCCTAAGGCAAGAAGGTCAGATCTGCTCATGAGCAGCCAGTTATCAGTCTAACTTATTAACCTAAACTGAATTTCAACATGGGTTTTAAGGTTTTTCAAATAATTTCAAATAAGCAGAGAACATATCTGGAATAATAATATTAAGCAGTGAACTAGCCAGCTGAGAATGGAATATAAAGAAAATTGAAAACAGCAGGGAACAAAGGCATACAGCATTGAGTCTTCTGAACATGAACTGCGATAATAATTCTCCCAATTAGAAACTGTTCACAATCAAAAGCATGTTATGTTAGATTGGCTATAAAGTTCTTAAAAAATGTGAGAATTTGGACCCTGAAATAAAAAGATGATGGAGGTTATTTAATTAATGATGGATATCATTTCAGCTTCACCCAATTCCTGATAAATGACAAAATTTTCAAAGTGTTAGAGAATCAGGAGAATTTATCTTAAAGATCAAGTAACCTAGTTTTAAATTAATTAAAATTTTCACTGCACTCTCCAGAGGACTCACTCACTATTGGTGAGGTCATATAGAAAGTGTTTCAACTCTGTTGATAAGGGAAAAACATTGTGCTTTTTTCCAGCTCTACAGGATTACACTATGTACATGACAGCAAATTTCCAGATGAAACATATTTAGTGCAGGTCCCAAATTCATTGATGTTCTTCAACAAGAAAAACCTCCTCTATTCCAAAAAAAATTTGCTATTAAAAAGACAATATACTTTTCCCTTCTTCTTTCTAGAGATTTTTGGAATGATAATCAAGCAAAGTTCCTTCCTGGGTTCAAGTCCAGTCCTCCAGACATTAATGAGAATCTCTTGTCCCTAAGAAAGGCTTTATCATTATAAACACTCATATTTTTGCCCTAAGCAGAGGTTCGGAAACGTTACATGTTGGATAAAACAGGAAGCTGCAGTATCTTTAAACAGTGTTTTGAACCATAAACCAGATGGAAATTACTGTCACATAGTAGACAATCTGTGTTACAGCCCAGTTTCATGCTAGCACATGCCAACAGTGGCATATCACTGTCATTGCAATCCTCAGTAACATTCATGCCAGGTCATGAAACCCAATCCAAACATGGCAGGTGATAGGCACATAAGTAGCTGTATTGAGATATTCATGATTCACACCCTTCTATTGTATAACAAAAGTCAGTCACTGAGGTTCTTTCAGCCCACATTATTGAACCAAATCAATATAAAGATCAAAAGATTAAAAATAGATCTGGTCATGGTGCACTTCCACACCACTATCTCAGTTTTCTTCCTTTTAACAAAAGAGTTTGAAGAGTTTTGACACAGTCGGTAAATTGTTTGATTGTTTGTGGTTGCTGCATATGCAGCCTACTCTGTGATGCTCTGTGACAAACAAGTTTCTCTCTCATGAAAACAAAATAGGTCATGAAATTCAGGCACCGATAAGTGTGGGACAGACTTCAAAGGCAGAACACATTCATTGTGGAGTCAAAATTCAGCCACTGATTTACTGTCTTATTTTCAAATACATTCTACTGTCAGAAAAATGTTAATGTTCCAGCATGAAGAGATTTTTCATTCATCAGCTGGAAGGAGTCAAGATTACTTCAAGATGAGAAAATTTCATAGTTCAATAAATAAAGTAATTTGTACATAGACTGTTAAATAAAACAGAAATATTATGGCAGTGATACTTCATTACTAAGGATAAATATTTACTGTTTTCTTTTGTTACATGCTCTTATGGAAATGTTTCATGGAAATAAATATAGTTCAGTTCAAATTTATCAATACAAAGCGAAGCTTTATTTCGTATAATATGTAAAGTTACAATTTAACCAGGGACAATATAGAGTATTGTTGACCATTCATCCTTGTTCAGGATGTGCAGATACAATGAAACCAGCTGCTTGTGGTAAAGAAACCTCAGCTTGACTACGAGTATAATATAATTAAATTATTCACCAGGACTCCCTTGAATCTATGTTCACAATCTCTACCCTTTGACAGTTATAACTGTTGAGTCAGCCTAGAGTTACAAAAGATGGCACCTTGTGGAAGTTGCTACTACAGGAAAAAGTTCCACTTGGTGTTTAAACACCTCAGGGCATGTAGTGACATTTTCAGCATCAAGAGTATCCCAGTTCTCACCCAATGTCATGAGATTTTGTTCTTAAGAGTTTGTGAAAAGGCAGGCCAGTTGGGCTGAGAGTCTGGAAATTGGGCTTAAGTAGCACAGTAACATTGTCAGGATGATAGGCTCGCTCCTATTCAGATCTTGGAGACAGCACTAACTAAAACTGTGTAGAAACAAGAACAAGCTTAGAGAGCCATGTATTTTCTATAAAACATAACATCTCCCTCCTAAGAGCTTTAGCCAGCACAGGAACTGACAACTCTAGAAGTAAATTTGCTTTCCCACTAAAGAAATGACTTGATTTTACAAAACAAAAGAAACAATCAAAGACCAAGACAGTCAAATATGGTACCCGGGTATAAGTCCTGAAAAGGCCATCTTACAGTGCAGGAACTATGATGCCCAAATCCAGTTTGCCATCAATAAATACCTTTTTTTTTTTTTAATTGGTTGTTCGAGTTCCTTTTTTGATTGTTTGCTTGTTTTTGTTTCTTGTTTGTCTGTCAAAGTTTCAGTAAGCATAAGCAGGTCCTTCTGAAGAGGTGATAGAAAAAGAAATTTTTTGGGTGTGGCCTACCCTCTGAGGAATTTGGGTGTGAAAACACAAAATATTTGATACAGATAGTCCACACTCTAAAAGAATCAAGGCAAAAGAAATCATTCTTTCAGCTCTATCTGTTCTCAGGCTTGGGAAATTGCAAGATTTATGTACTTTGCCCAAAACTTCCTTCTAAACCTAACACTCCCATGTTTGTTTTGGTTATCCCACAACCAAACTTGCTCTCCTTAAATGTCTTAAAACTGGAAATCCTGTGGATGTAAGCTGAGTGACTGTGGTTAATACAGAAGAGATTATGGTACATGCAGTGTCCAAAAATGAGGATGTTTACATTTTTTGTACTGCATTTGTCTTGCGACACAAGGTAAGATGTCATGTCTAAACTAACTGCAGTTTCATTCTTTAAGTGCCTGAAAATCAGTGGTTGGTTTCATCTAGACTGTCAGCATGTCATCCAGGCCCCAAGCTTCAAGATTTTAATTTGGTTTTGACAGCATACCAAGACACTTCTGTTACTAGAACTGATTCATTCAACCTTTTCTAAAGTAATACTACAGTTCTGTAATGGAATGAAATTCAGTGTAATTGATATGTCTGCAGAATTTAACAGCTTCTCTCAAGGTCTCCCAGTACTGGAGGTTAGCTGTGGTGCTGCACAATTATTGCAAATGGAAGTTGGTGCTCTGGGATCTGTGGTGGTATTTGGTGAGATAGTTGATGAACATTAAATTGTGAAGGGTAAAGTCACTATAAATATGGCTTACACAAGCATTTGACATAACTAGTGCTCCCAAAGTTCCTGCAGTATTCCATGGAAGTAAGTTATGAAACTGCAAGACCCTACACTGGTACGTTGGTACAGCCTTTGCTGCTCTGGTTAATGAAAACAGTGGGTGTGCTGAACACCTGGATATGAACTGCTTTATATTGAATTGATGACCTGAGTTTAGGTGGTTTTGGTTTGTTTGAATTAAAGTCTTATAATGAGTTATTCAGCTGCCTGATTGCAATACCAACAAAGCAAACCAAATGGTTATGGCTACTTTGTGTTGGTAGTAGCCAAAATTATAAATGAGACCTTGTGAGCAGAATGGCACAGTATTACTTCCTCTCATATTCACATCACACTGCCTTCAAGCTTTCATTCAAAGGAAACACCTGTGTCTCCACCAGGCACAACTAGACAGTTCTTCATCCACCCAGCAGAACCAGTCTAAAACAGACTGTATCTGAAACATCCTTTTCCTGAATAATGTAATATTGCCCAACATTGTGATACTAGGTACAACTATTACTGACAGAAAAATAACTGGGTCAAATATTGCTAAACTAAAATATAGGATCTTTCCAGCTAAGGTGAGCAATGACCATTTCTACTTGTTTAAAGGATACCTGTCTGGCCCAAGTAGACCTTCAGACATACCTCATCTTTCTTCAGAAATATAATTAGCATACTTCAGTCATCACAGACTCTGACTTTCACCTTATCTAGATTAGCTTCTTTTCCCCAGTATTATACAGTCCCAAGGTTCAATTTTCTTCCTTGGACATCCAAAACCTAGCACCAGCTAGATAGTTAGAGAGATGAGGGAGATTTCTAGGACAAAGGAGAAGCTGCCAATGAACAGCTTAATGAGGCAGCTTGGCAGTAAGTGAGCAGGATCATCAAGGGAAAGAGGTGTCTGATCTCATTAGGCTCTACACCAAATGCAAAGAGTATTCATGTTCATCCCATCCAGACTGGGAATTACAAAACACATGGGCTCCTCACAGTGCCACAGAGCACCTGTCATCAATGGCAGTAAGGATGCTGCAATTATCTGCAATTGACATAAGCACACAACAGGAAAAGTCCTTCCTGTTGATGAAGAAGCAGGGCTGGCCATGGAGATCAGGGCTGCATATGTTAGACAACTAAGCCAGACAGTGAAATTCCTCCTTACCTCAGTTCTTTCATTCTCTTTTCCATTTACCTGTACTCATGCATCAAACACCCTTAAAACAGAAAAAAATATTAAATGAGACTCATCTGATACTAACATCTGACTGGAATAAATGTGCCATTCATTACTGTCAATTAGACAACCTTCTGCACGATAGCTATCTGGGACTAAAAACTGCTGACTGAATACATGGCATACAAACTCACAATATAGGCATAATGTATGTACATTTAAGAAAGCAAAAACATGATTTATTACAGTAATTCCACAATTATAAGCCGCACCTGATTTTAAGCTGCACTTCCGGTGTCGGCAACTGTCTTGGGTTACAATACAGGGTTTGATAAAAGATATCTATTCTATCACCATCTATTGAGGGTGGGGGCAGTGATCATTATCTCCGTGGGAGATATTCTGCTAATGGGCCATCCATTGAAACCAGGCTGGCATTGATCTTTACCTTTTCACAACCCATCCTTCCTCCAGCGAGTCATTTTCTGCTAATGGCCCATTGAGTCCCGCTCTGTGACTGATAAATTATTTCATCCCATTGGAAGTTGCTCCAGCCGGGGGGAAGAGCCCAACAGAGGTTTTGGGACACTAAGGTTGCCCCTTTCTCCACTGGACTCCAGAGAAAAACCGGATTTCTCCACATCACTGCTGGACCTCCGGAGGGAAACTGCACCTTCTACAGGAGCACTGCTCC
>PYHW01010717.1:7593285-7628220 GCA_013186435.1 Turdus rufiventris
CCCTGCCTGACGGGGTGTCAGGTTGTACTCTGACTTTGTTAGGGTTTGGAGTTTGTTTCTTTGTAGTATTGTATTTCTATTTTAATTTCCCTAGTAAAGAACTGTTATTCCTGATCCCCATATCTTTGCCTGAAAGTCCCTTGATTTCAAAATTATAATAATTTCAAAGAGAAGCCCCTGCCTTTCTCAGTAGACACCTGTCCTCCAAGATAAAACAGCAACTTTTCGTTTTTTGTCCATATATATGATGTACCTGATTATAAACCGCACTTCTGGGTTTGGACCAAAATTTTAGTCAAAATGGTGTGGCTTATAATCATGAAATTACTGTAGTTGGAGTACTGAATGTGCAACATTGTATATCACAAGTGTTGCACTCTAGTTTAAGGCATACCATTAGCTATCAGCCTTTAAATACAATTTACAGACAGCGGGAGGACTAAGTCAGCCCATGTAAGCCACATGCAAGCCACAACATTATGATACATTAGTCACCAGGCTAAGTAACTGGACAGGAAAATTCATTCCCTGCTGAGCCTGTGTGGCACCTCAGAAAGAGTTTTTGAAAATGGGGGAAGACAGAGCACAGGGAAGAGTATGTTTTTTTCTTTTCCCATGTAACACTACTCAAAATAGCTTTGTGGTATTCCAACACAAAGCCTGATTTCTGTTATTGTCCATATGCTACCACACATATCCATTTGTCCCACTCAGAGTTGCAATTCACTTATGTTTTTAAAGTGAACCCTTTACAGTTAAGACAATTCCACTCAGATTCAGGACTCACCAAGAACATTCATCACCTATTGCTTCCAAGAATCCTATTCTTCAAAAGCCATATAGCTTGATATGGAGCCATAAAATGTTTCTTTCTTCCAGCTGCATCACTTGGCTACAGCTAAAAAATGCAGTTATAAACTCCCATGGAATTTCAAATAACAGATTAGCTAGTACTTATGATACTATTAAATAAGTCTAGCAACATTATAGAAGATGAGAAAAGCAACATTTCTGTGATTTTTTGTTTAATTTAGGAAGGTTCTCAAAACCAATCACCAGAGAAAGGTGCTTCCATTTAACAACTTCAAACATAAAGGCTTCAGGACAAGACAGTGGAATCAGAGCAGAAGAAAATAAAGTTCAGGCTCTCAAGCTAAAAGATTAATCAAAGCTATAAAGTTCTTTCTTTACTCCAAAAACCTTTGATGTAAATTACCCTCTTTTACATCCTACAAAAATAGTCCCACCCTGCCAAGTAGTGCTTTTTCAAGTATTCATCAGGCAAAGAACATAATCAAAACCATCCAAGGATCAAGACAGCAGAAATAACACACTACCTACCTCTATGTATGGTGGAACTAAGGTCAGGTCTGAACTTAAATGGAGCTACCAGCATGGGAATGGGTGAGGGTCCAGGCTCAAGCTAATCAGGACATTTAAGTACCATCAGGACACTGACAGTTGTTTTGCATAAAATGACAGAAAATCAAATAAATAAACACCCTTTTAATCTTTGGCAAAAAGTAAGTAAGCTAATTATCTGATATTTCAAATATTTTCAATGCAATTTCTATCTCACTAAGAATTTGAATTTATGTATGCAGAAAAATATATACAAGATGAGATAATATCAATCTTATGATTCACAATCTGTATGCAATTGCATTATTGTGATAATCAATGGTGGAAATCATGTTAGGAATGAGGTCTGGAGGAAAAGGGCATAGTGGTTGAAAATAAAAGCTAATATCCCTGGTATCTGTCATGTCTGCGAAAGTAAAAGGGGATCATCAACAGGAGAATTTAGAATTGAACCATGCAAAAAAAAAATCCCAAATTTGTCACACAGATGGAAGTGATGGTAGTTGATAATGTTGCACTTTAATTCCAGAAACCATCTTTTTCCAAAATGTTTATATTCAAGGATATAGCCATGTAGAGTGTTAAATTGATGCTTGTATTTCTATCAGTAATTTTTCACATATTAATAAAAACATAGTAGTGACACAGCAGAAACATCTTCTTTCTTGGTGATTTTCTAAAGGGCTCAATACTTTTATCCTGAAAAATGTATGATGTTAAGATATGCAGTGAAAATAAAGAGCAAAACATTATCAAGACCTGCAACAATGAGATACAGTAAGATATAGAAGTAAGCAGAGTTTGCATTTCAGTGAATTTTTATTTTTGCAAAGAAAAAAAGAAAAAAAATATCCAGTGATAGAATATGATATTATCAAGGCTGAAAGCCAAGGACAAAGCTAACAAACACTGACAATTGGTATCATACTGAAAAATGTAAGAACTAGTGGCTGAATTTCTGCTATGACATGCCTAAACACACTTCAGGTGGAAATTTTTTTTAATGAGATGATGTCCTAATTTAAAAGCTAGTTTTACAAAATCAGCCCTCATCTGCAGGTATCAAGCTAATGTGTTAAAAACTATTATTGAAATTATATTTAATACTGCCTATAAACTAAATTTTAAAAGTCCAAGCTCTATCTGGAAGAAAAATTTTGAAGAAAAAAAGAAAAAGGAAAACACCATATATTTTGAAATATCATTTCAACCATAATACAGTAATCAATACATCTAAATAGTCTGTTAAATTATTTTAGTTTAAATTTATAATGATACATATAAAATTTTATATATACCTCATTTATCAGAAAGATGTTCAGAAACTAGATATGCTTTTGCAAGTGGGGAAAGAATGAAAAATATGCTCTAAATACTACAGAGGGAATAAACTTCTAAGCCCTTTCTCTAAATACACAGACTTTGGTTTTTATTTAACATTTGTGTTCTTAATCACATTTAAATAATTTTATGTTGTTCATTTAAAATACAATTTTTTTTCTAAAGTATTGAAGTGGTTACATTGAATTTTAGTATATAATGATACTTATGATAATGCTTAACCTGGAGGAACTCAATATTCTATTTGAAACGTGATTTAATTATTTTATAGAGTTTGAAACCTATTTGATAATTAGTTTGATTTAGAAGAAATGCTGAACTTTCACTATTTTTGGAGCACAGTTTCCCTTCAGATCCTGCATACTATTTAAGTCACAGAAAGTGTTTCTGTGGTTGTATTGTCACAAATGTTCTCCATGTTGAAAATACCAATGAGACCTCAACTCCTATTCACATCAGCACTTAAAATGTACCGTGAATTTGTACATGGTTTCAACACCAGCTTCCAGTAATAGAGTTAAAATCAAAGTATATGGAAAGCTTTCAGGAGAGATCTTTAAATGGTCAACTGAAAATCATTTCAGAACTTGTGTCAGCAATCTATTTTGTCATCTAATTTTAATCATAAATACCTTAGATATTTCTAGCAGGAGAACATATATGCACACGATAAAAAGTTGTTCTGTGTTTCTGATGTTGTTACTAATTTTTACTATTGGTTGTTAGAGATTAGATGTCCATATTCCTATTATCTTAAAATAAGTCCAGTAGCTTCTCAGTTCAGAAAAATCAGCAAAAATTTAGAGAGCAGGTAGATGTAGCATACAATAAGACAGTTACCTGCCCTTAGTTCTATTTACAAACAGAAAACTTAAATCGCTGCATAATAATAAAAAATTATGGTATGAATCTGAATTTAAGTTTTGAAAGACCCAAAGATGAGCTTATTTCCAAACTCTTTAGATTATTTAGGGTAAGCCAGTAGCAAGTACTTTTCTTCTAGTTATTGGGGGTTTTTTATTTATTTATTTCTGGGTGCTTTATTAATAGTAGGTAGTATGTTGCTATTACAAGATTTACTATCCAGCCTCAGTGAGATATTTATCCAGCATTCTTCAAAAGCTTATCTTTCTTTGAGGTAGCAGTAGACTCATTACTAAACATGAATTTTTACTCTTTTACTTGGTGCTTTGGTTTGAGATAGCATAAACTGGCATAACCTCCCCCAGTACATAACACACTAAATTTGCAACAAATATGAGTTTTGTTCCTAAAAACAGTGGCCTGCTGTCTCATAGGCTTTTCCATTTTTCCTCATATGTCTGGACTCACTGACCTGAGTATTGATTTCTAATTTGCCTGAGGACTAGAAGAAAGCAAATGTTACCCCAGTCTTCAAAATGGCAAGAAGGAGGACCCAGGGCAGTAAGGTCCAGTCTCACCTCAACCCTCAGAAAGGTGACAAAGCACCTCTGGAGACCATGTTAAAGCACGTGGATAACAAGGAGGTAGTCAGGAGTAGGCAGCATGAATTCTCTAGAGGTAAGGCGTGCTTGATCAATCTTATTGTCTTTTACAATGAAAAAAAAACTATCTGGAAGAATGAGAGGAGAGCAGTGGACATCCTCTATCTTAAAAATGCTTTCAAAACAATGTCCTCACAATGCCCTCATAGACAAACTCAGAAAGCATATACTGGATGAGGAAGAGTGAGGTGAATTGAGAACTGTCTGAATGGCAGAGCCCAGAGGGTCACAGTCAGATATAGGGACTGGAGCATCTCTTTTATGAGCAAAGGCTGAGGAACCGGTGCCAGTTTACTTTTGAGAAAGGACAGTTGAGAGGATACCTCAACAATGTCTGCAAGTATCTGAAGGGAAGGTGTTAAGAGGATAGGCTCTTCTTGGTGGTGCCGAGCAGTAGGACAAGAGGCAATGGGCAGAAACATGTGCAGGAAGCTCTACCTGGATATGAGGAAGGATTTCCCTACTGTGAAGGTGACTGAGCACTGGAACTGGCTGTCCTGAGAGTCTATGAAGTCTCCTTCCCTCAAGATACTCAAGAGACATCTGAACACAATCCAAAGTAACACACTATATGGGACCCTCCCTGAGCAGTGAGCTTGGACCAGGTGACTTCCTGTGGTCCCTTCCAGCCTTATCCTTTCTATTATTCTGTTGTATTTTCACCAGTTCTGACTGTTGTTTTACCTCCCACATAAAAATATTTAAATTCTGTATGCTATTTATAGACATTATAGAAGCATGTCCTTGGAAATAATTTGCTTGCTTTGAGTTTGCAATCACAAATTCAATTCAATGAGCCTTGACACAAGTTAGGAATCAAAAACTGCAAGATGATTAATAATACTTGAAAAAGTGAGCTGTGATTTCATTAAGGATGGATCTGGTTGACAGGTCTGGCTGCAGTGTCCCACTCCCAGCAGAGATCAGAACATTGCCACAGGGCAGTTAGTCACAGCCTAAACACAGAATGCTCAAGGTGGGACCATGATCATGCTGCTGGGCTGGACCATTGCCCTGTGCTCAGAGCAGCATTCTGTCTCCCCTCACCTCCACTCTATTATCTCATGGGAATAAACCATGGCAGGGTTCATTTGATGGCTCAGATGATGCTGTGAATGCATGTGTGAGCATGATTTTGGGAAGATCACCTTTCACCAGCAGCATGCATGTGGTCCATACAATAAATTAAACTTAGCAAGTCATGTTATTAGGCGTTCCTTTCCCTCCCTCTGCTTTGCAATATGTCCGCATATTTTTTTTTTTCTGAATTTCCTTCATTAGTTTGAAGTTTTTACAGTAAGCCTACTTCAAAATACAAATTTACAGCGGGCATAACAGATTCATGTTGACAATTCCAGCTTTCTTCACATCTGACATCAAAATCCCAAAGGTGTTTTTTCCCTCCAATAAAGATGAAGTATTGACATGATTTGATTAGCCTGTGTATTGTTTTATCATCAATCCATCGCAAATTTTTAATGTCCTATATAAATAACCAGAATGATAAAGTTAGTTTTTTGGATATGTACAAAATAGTTTTACATTAATACTTCTAAACAAGAAACTTCCACTTTAAATTATCTCAAGACATAAACCAGGCTATACAACCAACACTCAGTAACTGCAAATGCAACCAATGACCCAAGCCACAAAAAATTAATGCAGACTGAGAAATTTGGTAGTTAACAATACTTAATGAAAATACTTCCTTATCATTCCTGTATTCATCTGACTGTGCTTAAAAAGATCTAGACATTTTTCCAAACATTTTTTTCCCATTTTGTATTTTTTTCCAATATGCATTCTTTGGACAATGAGATCAGCTCAATTGGAAGAGCATAGTGCTAATAACAGCAATAATAACAGAACATTCTCTTCAGAGCTGGATTTGATAATCCTTGTGGATCCCTTACAACTCAGAATATTCTGTGATTCTGTGAAATTTAGCTTATTTCCAGCTGTTTTCATTTCAGTTACATAAAATTTACTGAAAACTCGTGTAAATGTGAAGTCATGGACAGAAGTTACTGGACATGTCTTTCTTTATCAGATATGGTTTGTGGAAGCCTTTTCTTCCCCTCAGGATAGCAGGAGAAAGTAAAATAAAACCAGGAAACATTATCTCATTAGAGTATAGCTAAAGTCCTAAATTGACTGTGATAGGTCACACCTGCATAATGACCTACTTTGTGGTCTAAGCAATACTTGGGACTTAAGAAAAGAGGAGGGGATTAAGAGGAAAAAATTTGCTTCAATCTGTGGGTAGAATTTGCACACATATTTATGTATCACCTATCAATTTGTTTAGTTTGGGAAGTATTTTCTCTCTTTTGCACATTGTTAATCTCCAACACGAAACGTGTTTTTGTATTAACTTTTGTCTTTGATAAACAGTTTAGTCGGTTTATCAGTCTGCCATTGCATCAGTTGCAAAGTCAGTAACTGCCCCTCAATCTTCCCAGTGCATATATCAACTAAGATTATGATTTTGTTTTTTAATGTTATGATTTTTATTAACTTGGACTAAAGACAGTCAAACAAAGAGATTTGGTTTTTTTCTCTTGGGAGTTATAAGTATGTTTTACAAAAAGAGAAGCAAATTTTATAAGAGACTACAAATTGATCTTTTTGACACATGTGAATTGGCAGCACCAAAAAGTAAAAACCAGCAGGTTTTGGCAATTACAAGGAACAATGTTTTAAAAAAATATGAGTTTATTTTATTTACTGACTTTTTAAAGAACTGTTTGTAAACTCTAGTGGGTATCTTGTAAACTATCATGCATAATTGTAAGAACTGATGCAACAATGATTGATAAGTACCTGTAAGCAAAATTTCCACTCTCTTTAATTTCAAAAATTGTTATTCTAAATTTAAAAATCGCCAAATTAGGAATTTAAAAAATGAACAAGAAGACCAAAAGTTTTGCACAAGACAAGAGATGATTAAAACCATGTTTTCTTAAAAGCAACAAATGGAAAACAATACACTAATGAGAAAACTAAACTGAAAGAAAGAAAATATGTTCACCATTCTCTTCGCATTTTTAATCATTTAAGAATATGAACAATATCTTGGAAAGAGAGAAAAGAATAGAGTTTGTATTACTAACTACAATAAATAAGCATTCAGTCCGTATCAGTTCCTGCAGGAGGATGTAGAGAGACTGTTCTGCCAGACAAGTTGCACTTCTTTGAACAAAAGTTTAGCCTTTTGTGCTGCAGTGGTGAATATGGTCTGAAATGAAGGGTGAGCATCTCAAACCTTCTTTCAATACATTGGTCTTGACAAACATGCAAACATGAACAAACTCGAAGCACCTGAATATATTGAAGTTGACATCGGGTTCTAGGCTGCTTCAAGGTGGTGTGGCCACTGAGTAGGTAGAAGACTTCAGAATGGTGCTTAATAAATTTTACATCTGGATCTTAATTTTCTTTATACACAAAATTGCAGGAAATACATAGCTGGTAAATGGGTGTTTAACAGTATGATCTGATCACATATATATTTCTGCATACCAGAAGTATCTTTTGCCTTTATAAATATGCTGAATATTTATTATTACTTATTTTCAAAAATATTGGATAAAAACTTCAACTTCTTGGGGTTTTAAAATTAATATATATGTAAGCTTGAAGAGAACTAAATGCATATTTAGTAATGCTTACATTCTTCTGAGATCACTGACAATAAAATCCTAGGAACATGCAGGAAGACAATATGGAAAACATAAATTTTAAAAGGTTTAAAAATTATTTTTATTTCAGTTGAGTAAGATCAGTAAAAAAAAGTCTTTATTTTTTTTTAATTCTTGCAAATATTTTTTTAAATAAAATATTTCTGTACATTTATATGAGAGATTTTTCTCTGATCTCAAAATTGTTGAAACACTTTGAAAATATATTGAAAATACTAGCTTGTAAGAAAACAATTCACTTGAAATGGAAATAATTTCTCTCTATCTCTTTACAAAAATATAAATTTTTGAAATTAGAGAACTGGTAAACCTACAGGGCAATGTTTATAGATAAAATCATTAAAAAGCCTGCTGGCTACATATTTAGCTATTGTGTGTTTGAACACAGGTAATTTAATTGTTTTTAGATAACAGAAAAGTGAACTTTAGAGAAAAGTATGTGAATAGAGTATTATTTAAAGTGAAATGTAAGAAAAATGAAACTTAGAGAGAGTGAGCATGAATAATTTTTAAATGTTAAGGTAAAGTATTGGTGAAGTTACTATCACACTACCCAAACTGGTCACAAAACTTCCTAATTAATGCTGGATAGCCAATCCAAGAAATAAAAATAACTGCTTTCTGTTATTTTGCAGTAAGATGAATGCAGGTATTCTGCAGGAGGGGATTAATACACCTGTATTTTGTCACATGTGTTAATATTGTGTTAGCTCCTGGGCCAATCATAGAACAGTCAGTCACGTTGCTTCTGTATGGGGATTATCCTGAAATTCCAAACCAAGCTTGTAATGTACTTGAATTCAAAAGTTTTAACTGGCTCTGAAATGTCCAACAGCAAGGAGGAAATTACTTGTTTCCCAAGGACTGCTTTCTGAGATAAAAAGTTGGACTCTGAACACCAAAGTTGCATCTGACAAGGGTCCTGCTGGTAACTAGTAAGTATTAGTCTCATGGCTGGGACTTTCTCCTTGGGTTAGTACAAAAAAAAAGGAAAGATGAAATACAAAGATAATATATAGGAAAATACAAAGAATACATGGAAATACAATGGAAAGAAGGCAAAGTAAAACAGAAATATGATTTAAAGATGCCAAACATCTTAAGAGATACAAGCAGCTGTAAGGTCAGGATTGTCCAAGAAATGGATTTGTAGATGTTTGGCACTGGAGGGTAAATGGAAAGCTACTCTCAGCACTTCTTTCTCTGTACAGTCCACACATCAGCTGAAAGGTTTTCTCTACTAGCTCCTGTACGTGCCATGACCGTGTCTAACAAAGAATTCCTGGTACTTCACGCTCACATGAAGTTTTGACTCAGTGGAAATATGTTCACATTGTTATTTTCAGATCTGGTTTCCTGTGAAGAAACTCACGCATATGAAATAAAATTGCTAAGACCTGAAGCAGTGTGAGACAACTGGAGATTATTTGAATTCAAATCAAAGGATCTAGATGAGGGAATTAATTCTCCTGTGAAGAAAGCAAATAGTGTGTTAATTGCAGATGATGCTGTTGAAGTTCTGCTAGGTGTTGAAGAGATACTGATTAAAGAACAAATTCTGGAAATGCTATGGTACATGTCCTGTCTCATTTAGCATGCTTTGCAAAACATGTTTTTATATCTTTTATCAAGAATAAATTGGGAGACTTGGGAGTGGAGGAATTGGAACACATATCAAGATCAGTGTTTTGACTATCAGAAACTTCTTGCATTTTACTTAAATTTTACTTGAAGACTTAAGAAGAAAATATCAACTATGTTTGAAATTTTGTTAAGTAAACTCTGAGCACATTTAACACTACCATGGGAAAAATTCAGGAAGCTACTTTTCCATTCTGAACATATACTGCTGACATAAGATTCAGGAGTTTTCTACAATTTGAAGATCTGATGGTGGGAAAAACAAAAATCTCTAACATGCAAGACATTTAGCATGGCTAAAATACTATTTCTCAGATCTGTTTAATGTACAGTATGTGGAACTGTTGCCACCTGAAACATCTTTTTAAGTAGATAACTTGCCAGGGTGAGGACAAAATAAGAATCTCTACATTTTGGCAAGGAATGCGCCATACTTGCCTTCGAGTTTGAACTGTGAAGTATAATAAGAAATTGCAGGCATTTTAGTCCTCTTGAAAAAAAAAAATCAGTAATTTCCCTGCGTCAATCAAAATCAATATTCATGCAAATATTAGAATCCAGGTGAAATTTTCTTGCAGTATTCTGAACACGACTTGTGCTGAGACAGATTTTGCAGCTGGGTAAGCCTTTAGGGGTGCTTTGATCTAAACAAGAGACTGCAGTATTCTCATTTGATGATATACACATAAAAATGCTGGCAAATTTGAATTAGTTCTAAACTTGATTGAAACTTCTAATTTCCATTTCTCAAGCAACAATTTTAATATAAAATTTATGCCTATGAAGCAGAAACTTTTTATAAATGCTATACATCATGGAATTTGCAAATTGACTCAGGAAAATACTTGGCATCTTGTGGGAAGATTTCACACTTTGTTTGCACAACACCATCATAATGTATTTGTTGAAGATTGCTTGAGAGGCAGAGACAGTAAAAATGAAAACCATCATCACCTTAGAGTCATTCCTCTTGAAATTTTTATTTCCTTTTCAATAAAGTCATAGTCACCACTCTGAAATACTTTACTCAATGCAACTGACTGTTTGCTAGAAAATTTGATCTGCTAAGTGGTAACCACAACCAAAGCTAGCTACATGCCTTTATTTGGTTTACACTAGAGAGGACAGATTTATTCCTTCACAAATCATCACTGCATATGATAGACTGTAGCTATGCCACCTTTACTGGCTTTGACCTGTTCAGAAATGTGAAATTATCGTTACTAGAATTACAATATTTCTCTAAACAGTCTCTAGCTGTTACAATGACTTCCTTCTTATCACTTGGATCATTGCTTCAATCACTGATAAGAACAAATAGGGGCTTAATGAAATGACCAGCAACTCTGTTAGTGCAATTAACAAACCATTTACCCAGATGCAGAATTATTGGTGATGTTACTGTCACTGTAAGGTGATCAAATACCTGCTAAAAGAAAATTGTATTTTACAAGAAAAATGCAAAACACTATTTCAGTCTCAATAACTGTTCTAAGTGAAAAGTAGATTCATCATCCTAAAAATAAAAGAGTATACTTCTTTAAATTGGAAGCAAAATAGCACTCCTAAAAATGGTGGCAACTGCAACAGAACTCTGAATTCATTTTTATTTCACAGTTGTCAGTAGCAGAAAGAGAATGGTTTCTTTATTCACATTCATGTATGTTTTGTTAATATTGCTACTGTTATTTGTGCTGCATAATGAAAGTCACTAATTTCTCAAGGTTTATTTGCTACATGTGGTCTACCAGTGCTTTTTTATTTGAAAACTCAAAAGATAAAACACTGTGTCAAAAGATGCCTTGTTGAAGACAGCAACAATTGAAGAAAGTCATGGTATGAAAGCAGATTCTGGTGAGCTTTTGTGCCTCTGCTAGGGTTGAGATAGCATTCTATCTTTCTATTTTTTTGAGGTGTTTGAAAATTGCTTGATCAAATCTTTTTTTTTTTTTTTTATATAGTACGTTGCTATTATCTTGATCATAGAATCATAGAATATCCTGTGTTGGAAGCAATTCACAAGGATCATCAAGTCCAACTACTGACCCTGGAAAGGACTACCCCAAAAATGTTCCTGTGAACATTGTCCAAATGCTTCTTGAACACTGCCAGGCTGGTTCTGTTACCATTTCCCTAAGGAGCCTGTTCCAGTGGCCAACCACTCTCTGAATGAAGAAACTTTTCGTTATATCTTAGCTAAATATGCCTTGCCACAGCTTCATGTTATTTCTTCTGGTCCTGTCAGCAGAGAGGACATCAGTGTCTGCGCCTCCACTACCTCTTATGACTAACATGTAGATTGCCATGAGGTCTCCCCTCATCTCTCTCATTTCAGCCTCTTCTCCAGGCTGAACAGGCCAAGTCACCTCAGGTGGTCCTCATACAGCTTCACCTGTAAACCCTTCACCATCCTCATGGTCCTCCTTTGGATACTCTCTGATATTAGTGTCCTATCTTTATATCTTCCTTAATTTCTAACACCCAAAACAGCACACAACACTTGAGGTGAGCACTCCACATTCTATGCCCACACAAGCTGTACTGCTTTCTTGTTTTACTGATCCCTGATAAACAGAGGAATGTTCCAATAACAAGTTCTAATATGAAAGCTCTTACTTTCCTTTGCTTTTACTTCACTGAATCTTGATTTTACTGAGGGGAAATCATGGAAGGGAAAATATCAGAGGGAAAGTTAGAGGAAAACAAGTTTAATTATTAAAGCCTCCATGGGGCTGTGTCTATTCTAGTAAATTAAGCATTACCAAGGACATTTCTTAACAATAGAACATGAATATTCTAGGAAGTTTTTTTCTGGCTAAACTTTTTCCAATCCAGCTAGTACTTTTCCTAAATCCAGTTCACATTTCAGGAATATTTCTGTTTACTAAAATAGATATTATTATGTCATTTTGACTATGAAAGCGTATTTCAAGCTTTATGTCTGCCAGGCTGCACTCAAGGCATCACTAGGCACAGGCACTATGCTATAGAGGTGGTTTTAATTTTGTAATGAAGAGATGGCAAAGCTGCCTTTCCACATTTTTTTTTTTTTTACATGCATGACAGTAGACTCAGTCCACTATGATTTAAGAAGGCCACTAGATGAAATGTCCAGGGCTCTGACCACAGGGAAACAGCACAGGGCACAAGGGCACATATTTGACAGGTTCAGTGCAAATCATTAACATAGAGTAAAATTATCTGTTAGGGTGATATCTATATGTGAAAATAACTAAGAAGCATTGAAGATAACAAAAGATTTAAGCTAACAGCTCAATAAAATTGCTGGCCAATGAAGAAGATAGTGGGGACCAATGCAGAAGATAGTGGGATGACCATAAATATCAAATAAATAACAAAACCAGGGACAATGGAGAAAGATCAAACAACTGTGGGATGCTAATTTGGAAGAATATAAAGTTGGGTGTGGTTGGAATTGTTTGGGGATATCTTTCAAGCAGCCTTGCACCTGATGAAGACAAACAAGAACAAAACCTTTCTCAGACTACCTTCATGTGCCTTTTGCTGTCAAAGGAGGACAACTTGTTTCTGCTAATGCTGATTAAAGGAAGCCCAGACAAGAATGACTGAACTTCTTAATAGTACCCTTCATATCAGAATAGTGTGAGCATCGGTTGTCTTTCTCAAATAGAGTAATTAGGAATGGAGGCCAATATCAACAACTTTTTATGATGTATATTGATCTCAACTGCTTTTGTGGTCTAAAGCACCCATCGACTTTTTCTCTTAAGTAAGATGTTCAGACATTTACTTCAGTCTCTTCCAAGTTGCCTAAAGAGGTGAAGGGTAAAGCAAGGCAGCTGGGCAGAGGGATCCCTTGATTTTTTTCAAGAATAAAGAGATTCTCTACTCATCATATGATGATACTGCCTAATGAAGTAAATGATCCTAATTTTAGCTTCCCACTCTGGAAACATCTGTGCACTTCTGAGTCAGACAACAGGACCATGAGCTTTCTGGTTCCTGTCATAGTCCTGATTAAAAAAAGACTCAAATTACATTGAATAAGGATGCTATTGGTAGGATGTGGGAGGTGATATTTAAATTTTGAGCTTCCTAGTACTTTCTTATCCTGAAATTAGACACTGTACCATCACTTCTGCTTAGTTATATGTTTGCTTAAAGCATGCATGGCATATAAAGTAATGCTGAGTATAATCTTGAACAATTGTATGTTACCTTATGTGAACCCTAGATATATCTGAGAAGATCAATATTTTCCAGAGAAAAAGATATTAAAAACCAAGAAATCTGAGAATTTTTATAAGTGGGAAGTTTCCTTTGCAGTATAAATAATGGATTCCATTCCAATTGAAGCTGCTATTCTCTTTTACAAAATTATCTGTGTTCTTATTAAGAGTTTGCCTGTTTGCTGGTTTGTATTCTTTTTTTTTTTTTTTTTCATAAAGAAAAAAAAGTACCAGTTATGGAAATAATTCCCTGTAAGAACCTTGGCACCTTTCTTTAGACCTGACCAAAACCAATCAGTGGCTGATTTTTAAAACTGACACATTGTTACACCAATGAAAAAGTTAGATCCACCTTTGTGAACACATAAGTAAAGATGCAAAAACCCGGGGAATCTCTCATTTGGTTTCGGCTTCTCCACAGGTAGCTAGTTGAGCTGCATGGCGCATGGGCCTGGTGAGGCTGGGCCGAGCAGGCCCTGCCTCTGCTGCAGCACTGGCCAGGCTGGGTTCACCCCCCAGCACAGCCAGACCGGCCTGTGGGGTGGCTGGAATGCTGCCACTGATGATTTTCACCAGAAAGCAGCAGGCAGAGGGAGGGATGGCCATTGGCCCGCGGGTTTTGTCACTGAGTTCTAGCCTGGCTATTGAGATCCTAGCCACCCCCCAGCCCCAAGCAGCCACTGCTGTTCTGGCCCAGGTCCCTGCTAGCCTGGCCCAGACCCCCAGCGTGGCCTGAAATACTCCACCTCGACTGCTCCAGCCACAGCCAGGCAAGATATTAAATCTTTCAACGCACAGATGAGACCTACAGACCTTCAATTCTCTCTTGAGTGAGAGAAAAGGACAGAGTGAAGACATGTAGAGGACAACATGGAGACACCAAAGTCAATAAGAAAGAGTCAAATCCCAGATGGGAAGAGATATGAGGAGATGCCTTAGTTTTGGGCTGAAAATCTCTTACAAAGCTTTGGTGAAGATATAGTTGATACATCAGACTTTTTCTCTGTAACTCATGGAATGCATTTGCGGGGATGAAGCATTCTAACCGCAGCCATGAGCAGAAGCACCAGTGCTGAAGCAAGCAGATGTTGAAGTGGCTGTGATTTGATGAGAAGCTTGAACAGAGAGAGAGAGGAGTGATGAAGACCCTTTACCCCCAGGAGAGAAGACCTCTCTTCCCAGAGATGATCTCAGAGATAGATGAAGACAACCTTTGCTTTTGAACAGCTCATCATTAAAATAGTACCTCATAAGCTGACATGGTCCATGAACTCAACTGTGGGAAGTCTGCAAGAGATGGGAGGGACTTCCCGATTGCAGCTTTTTGCAGTGGCTGCTATTTGTGGAAATTGTGGAAATTGTGGAAATTGAAACCACGAGAGAACTGTTTTCTTGTGAAGAAGTCTCCCTAGCATGATGAGACAGACTCCTCTCCCCAACTGAACTGAAGAGAGACTATTTTAGAAATGGTAAACTGACTGATTTGTTTCTGTACATCGTCAGTGGGAAGGAAAAGAGGGTGTAGTGGGGAGAAATGTTTTGAAGGCTTTATTCTGATCCTTATTATTTTTTGCTTTTAGTTTCTGTTGATAGAGTTTTTCTCTCTGCTCTTTAAAGTTTGAGCCTGCTTTGCCTTCTTTCTAACCCTATCTCACAACAGGAAATAATTCTAGTGGGTGCACTGGTTATTTGGCCAGTGCTAAACCCACCACATAAATTAGTGCATTGGCTGGGAAGATCTCAAATTGGTGAACCAAAACCACTACAGCTTTCTAGCTATATTAGCTTCCAAAGTTGCTAAAAGTTTATTTTCACTTTTGATGTAGTAGAATAGATGGTTTTAATCTGTGTTCAACATGCACTATGGCTTTATAGTCTAATGGTATGTCTTTTCCATGATAAAACTGGTATGTCAAGAAGAATATATGATTTAGAATTCCAGAGGAACTACTTGATTCCGTTCAAGGGAAAATAAAATCCTAAGCTGTCATTAGGTAAGCTGGGAAACGTTCCCTGAGTACTCTGCATCTGCTAATACAGTATTGAAAAAGAGATGTTTGGAGATTCATGAAAACCCTTTCCAGCATCTCACAGAAATTTATTTTTTTGCTGCAACTTTTCCTCACAGACTAAATTCAACCTGAACATAAAACCATCTTAGGAGTAAATGCCTCACTTTAGGATATATATGCATGGAAGACCAATTAAAGCTATGATCTGTTCTTGTCTGTTGTTGGGTCAACAGGATGGTTAGTGGTTAATTTGAGCAATAAATATTGCCATTTTATTTTACTCAGTATTTCTTTAAAATTAACACATAAAGTGACTTTTTTCCTTTTCTTGTATTTTATGGGATTGGGAAAGGTGCTCATTTCCCATTAAAGTGGAGGACATATTTACTTCCAATTTAGAACCAACATCAGTAGCCTTCTATAAAGGGCCTTTTTTTTTTTTTTCTTTAAAATCTAAATACTCAGTTTTGGAAGGTGTATTTCAGTTGTTCAGAGCATCATTTTTAAACTGCTGTTTTCTCTTCACTTTTCATTCAGTTTGCATCATTTTTTCCCCTATAAGCTCTGCCCTTTTACATGCTGCTGTTAAAGCTCTACTCAATAAATAGAGCTAGAACTAGAATATCTAGAACTCCTATTAATTTCAGTGGGATTTCTTCACACTAAGGCTTCATCATGATCAAAGTTGTCAGTATAATCTGTAATATATACTGAAATTAAAGAATATCAAATACACAAGTCCTCCTGTAGTGTGTGTGCCTCTGGGAAACAAATATATTTTCTTTTACCAAACATGCATAATTAAGTTTTGCATTTTTGCCTATTTTGTATTACATTATTTCAGAACCCCACAGTCACCTCTTGCAGAATAAGCAAAAGCGCAAGCAAAAAAATAAATGCTGTAAAATGAATGAGAAACCTCAATTCTGAATTTTTTGTAATGCTAGTAGTTCTGTATTTCCACATGAAAGTATTCAAAATACACAGGTTACAACAAAATACATTTAAAGCATATGAAATACATACAAATAAGAGCTATTTAAAGTTGTGGAAAGAATAATCTAACAGATTATGTAAAATGATTGTTGATCAAGACAACTTGCAATTGCTCTACATTAAAGGCAAAAAAAGCCACAAACTTTATTTTGAAAGGCATTCCTTACCTTATTCTGACTGAAGAAAGTTTGCATGGGTCACCACCTCTTGTGTTGCATCTGATGGCATGAATTTGAATAAAAACATTTTTAAAGCCAGAAAACTAATGTGACAGAACTAACCTCAAAATTATTAAATCCTAATGTTGTCTGAAAAGAAGTTATGATAATATTTATATCTATCTCTTTGGTTTTTTTATAGTACTGCATAGCACTACCTTGTAGTGGCATTTCTAGAACAGGGGAAGTCAACTTACGAGGCAAAGTAATCACTAAGTTGTTCCTGAGAATCATTATTAAATAGAAATATCTTAGAAGCAAGATTCTTGATTTACTTGCTGACATAGACAATCTACTTATTTCCCACATTTTAATTGATTTTGTTGCTTTTCTCTTGCCAAGAAAAACTGCAAGTAGGATTTTTTTCAGCTGTATTGATATAAGAGAAATACAGTTTATCTGTGAAACAAGTGAAATATACTTTCTTTAGGAAAAAGAAGAATCTTTTTTCAGTGCAGATACAGTTTCACTGCTTCCTGGGTGCCTTTTTGCCTGCCTTAACACTTCCCTGACAAGGCAGAATATCTGATCAGGATTATTAAAATGCACTGTCTACATCCCTATGTGTTTTTCTATCTTGCTTTAACATAGTTTGATCATTGACTGCCCGAATTCCATCTAAGGGAAGGTCTCTAAGTCCTTCTCTTAGCTTGCTGCCCGTATTTTGCCTCAAGTATGAAAAGTTTATGTGATGGCAAATTTTAAAACATGCCATAACCATGGTTCCTCCTGTAGCCAGCTGAATTCCTTGCTAAAGGTTGGTGAACCAGAGATTTTATTCCACCGAGACCCTTAGCTAAATAATGGCCATGATAATTTCAGGACAAACAGGTAGCAATTCTTTTACAGAAATGTCAGGTTCTCTCATGGCAAAATCTGTTCAACTTTGTTTTCTTTAAGATTAGACAGAAAATGCAAACTGGTACATGAAGGAAATACAGATTTTATGTGCAATTTGTTTTACCTAAATGGCAAGGCAATGGGTCATCAGAAGTATATTCATGGAGAGCAGGTAGACACTGCTCTTCCAGAGGGATCTTCAGATATCTTTTACAAAATCTTCATATGAAAATGAGCTCTGGTGTCGAGGACAGAATAATAGTAGGAAAAGTATCCTCACCTGAATTTACTCAGTTACAATTCTGAATAATCCCTCCCAAGGATGGATAGATTTTTGTTCTCATCTTTTACATAACACCAGTCTTACTTAAGATCTAACAAGTATAATAAGTACAAAAAATAATCCTTCTCTTGGTTTCTCTGAGCTTCAGAATTAGCTAGCTCCACTCTTTAATAAGAAGTTGGTATCCCTTGACAGTACAAGTCTTTCGGCTACAGCTTTAAAGCTCTGTGTTTGGGGATTGGCCAGACACAAGACAGCAACAATATGTGTCTATCTGGCTATCTATGTGCTTGCTTGATTAGCAAATACCTTTTGCTAAATCTGTAGGTTTTAATTTTAGCAAGGAACAAAGGGACTTTAAAACAATTTGAAACTGTTTTCTCATTAAGGACTAAAGAATTTACTTCTGAAATCCTTTGTGCTGGAAGTTTCATGGGAAGATTAACATATGGTTGCCTTGACAAAATCACAATATTTGTCTCGTGTTTAAAAACTGTATATCACTATTGAATTATCTTTTGAAAACAGTAAGGCTAGTTAAATTGCTCATCTTAACATTTGTGTACAGATCTCAGTGATCAGTTTTGGGTTTTTTTCTGTTTAAATCTGTCAGAAAGAAATTTATAATCCTGAGGGCAAAGAGACTCTCAGTAGCTGCACATCCAGCTGTGTATTCAGTGTGGGATAACTCAGTAAATGTTTTTCTTCCATGAATGGGACTGGTGTTAAGACGAAAAAACTCATTTCAAGTAAGATTTATAGCTATCTGAGAAATTAAATACATTTCATTTTGTAAGGATGGTAGAAAACCTACTTCTAAAATTTTGCTATTATTACATTAGGCAGATTGACAGCCTTGACATGAAGATGCTGAGTACCCACTGGAACAGAACCATGCCAGTCATTGACCTAAAACTAAAACTTTATTTGCTTGGTAGGATGATCATGGTGAGCACATAATAATTCCTTTTCCACAAAAACACTCAGTTACAGCCTACATTCAGGCTGGAATTGCCTACAGAGTTTCTGGTGTACTCACGGCCTTTTTTTTCTGCTGTCTTTAAATGTGTTGTTCATTAGGTGAATGTGGAGAATTGATGAATGCACTTTTCATATTACATAGGTTACACTTTTGAGAAATGTGATCATAATACTAATAAAATACTAGTTTAATAAAAAAGCTATAAACAGAATAAATAAGTAACCCTCCCCTGCTCCACAACCCTTTTTTTTTTTTAATTAAGCTGAGCTATTAATAAACAAAGATGTCTAAAAGAAGAAATTAGAATCTTTGTTGTGAATGCTTATTTTATTCCAGTTGAACTAAGCTCCATGTGTCTGAATTCCTTTACTGAATTCAGCTTCCTAATTCAGTATAAAAGACTATTTGCCAGGAGAGAACATGCATGTACTATGCACAGTTTGAAAATTAAAGCAATATTGAAGCATTCATATAGACTTCTGCTCCTCAGAACTTCAACCTCTGGAAGACATCACCTTCTCCAGTTATGCTGAGGTTGGGTAAAACAGCAGTCAAATAATACTGTTCTGGACTGCAGCGACAGCACAGTCCTGTGGGACCTATGCATTGTCCTATAGGCCAGTTATAAGCAATTTTCTGTGAGCACAATTTTTTCTGGAGTACTGACATCAAGACCTCTCTGCCGAGAGCTAATGCTTTACCAGTGTCATTAGCTCATCATGTTCCGGAGCCTGTCATGAGAACTGTGATAATATTGTTCTGAAGCCTCTTTTTGTGCATCTATTCTGACTTCTGTCAGTAATTAATCTCCGGGCTGCAGCAACCTACTTCTGGAAAGGTGGCAATTGAGGCGTCTGAGGCTGTCAATCAGTCCTCCCTTATACAAAAGGTACCCCTGGGGAGCACTGAGTCACACAAACCTCCATCCTGACAGTTTGTCTGGAGCCTTTTGCAGGTTTTGTGTTCTTGCCCTCTGAGCTTTTACTGTACATACTAAAAACACTCCTGCTCTATGGTCACACACAGACCATCATTGGGGACCATCAAGGGAAATTTAATAATTTCATTAATATCTTTATTGTCTGATCTCATGACACCCATGTTTTCTGGAAAACTGAAAATATGAGGAATGCTAGCAACCTCATCCTCCTACATGAATCAGATCTCTTAATAAATCTGAATGCCCATGTGAGTCCTGAGAAACATTGTCTATGGAGAATAAGCCCTGGAATGCTGAGGTCATGTGGGCTGTTCAGTCAAGCATTACCTGCTAAAGGATGGATGAAGGGGAAATGTGCGTTTGGTCATCTCACTGCAGAGTCAGGGAATGACAATATGTTCTATCAAATCCAATAATATCAAGGCAATTTAATTCTGCCTCTTCACTCTGTGAGGAAGTGAACTCTCTACCCAGACTATGCTCATTAAGAACAAATACTTAAGCTACAATTTTTCCCCCCTCCATTATCTTCTTCAAGCAGACACGATACTAAGGTATCAAGTACCTGGTACACTTCCCTTTTAGAAGAATGTAGGTCATACTAGAAAGCTCAGCCGTTTTACAAATGTCCCTTCTAGTGGTTTAACATTACTCCTATAATCTTTTCTCTCAGTACAGCTAGGGCTGCAGTTATTAGCATTTTATTAGCAAGCACTTTTTTCCTCCCCTTGCATCTGAGAGAGCACTCAGCCTTGTTTGCTGACCTGTTGCTTCACAGTTTGCAGTTTATTTCATAACCTGCTATTCTTATCACAAGCAAACTCCTAGAAATGAGATTGTACTATATAGATACTCACCACGAGGACTTAGCAGCACCAGCATGATGATTAACTTTTTTTTGTGTGTTTTTACTCACCACTACTTAAAGCTGACCTGACAACCTAATGCATCCTGTGACCTCTGCATATGTAAAGACAGAAGCCTTGAGCAAAATCTGCCCTTTGGTATGAATCTTCTATATGGTGTTGAGCTCCTCATTCAGAACTGAGAACTTGCTTGGATTTAAGATCACCTCACCATTTTTGGGATCCAGGTTGTACAAGAGTAGGTTGTAATCTGCTGTTCTGTAGAAATGCTTCCAGCAGAGGTACAGAGATGCAAGGTAACAGTGATGTTTCCAGGCAGACAAGGACAGATTTGCTTCCATCCACACATTATCTCACCACTTGTTGCTGGTTTAACACTCTGCTCTGGTTTGCTAGCTTCCCAAATGAAGAAGAAAGACACAGATGTCAGTTGCAATTGCAACCTAAATGGATTGCTGCATTTTAAAATTATGAAAGGAGACTATCTGCAAGCTAAAATTTCAGCATCTGGGACACCTGTAATCAGTACTATTTGCACTATGTCATCCTGGTTCCTTTCACCCTGTAAAAAGGAATGGGTGATACTATTTTGGTTTACTGTAGATCCTTCTGACAGTCCTGATTACTGTTCTACAGAAGAATGTTACACTACAATACCAATTAATCTGTAATCCACAATTTCTTCTTAAGGAGTACAGAGGCTCCATAAAATGTATGTGATCCAAAAATGAGTGTCAGCTGTGTAGGCTGGTGCCCAAATACCAGCAAATCCTTGCATTCTGCATAGAGATCAATGTAGAAGAGAATTCTTACTGCTTCTGCACAGAACCTGTGTAACATTTTAATGATGCATCCTCACTAAATAGATGTAACATTACCAGAATTATATACTACTAATTAAAATATATACAAATATGTGCACACCTCCACACAGGCTAACACATGAATGTTTGCAACATAAGCTGTTAAACTTTAAAACATTCTTTTTCATGGGAGCAAAGTATCTTTTGCTGATTTATAAAATTTCTATGTATCTATCGATGAAATGAAACACTTTTTTGCTATGAAACTTTGATCATAGGAGTGTGACCTGAAACTATAATGGTTATATTATCTTGCCAAATACACTTATCCTGATAAGGCTTGTCATATATTAGACATCGGTATGTAGGACCTAACATGAATAACAGGTCAATTGCATAGCATTAAAAGACAACAGGCTCCTGCGGAGCAGAAAGACAGAAGAAATTGCTGCCAAGCTCCATACTACCCAAGAAAAAAAGAAGTATACATAACCAAGGGACTGTTCAATGTTGGGGGCTTTTTTTGGTTTTGTTTCTTTGTTTGTTTGTTTGTTTTTTGTGGTGCAAATCATTAAACTGGCATATTTGTCACCAAAATACTAAAACACAGATTATATTTTGCTATGCATGTATAGAATATGTGATCATGAGCAACTGTTTCTGCTGCCTTATCTTTCTTTTGCTGTCATCTTGAGCATCTAAAAAACACCTCTTATTGTAATGGTGTTGTAAAATACTGAAAACTGATCCCTTTAGACTGTGGTGCTGAGGATCTCCATCATTCCTGCAAAACTGTGGGATGGGCTGCACTATGCCAAGGCTCACAGCTAGAGTGTCTCACTTCACACATGAAAGTTCCAACCGTCCTGCTGTGCTCCTCATGTGGCAGCAGAGAAGGATACTGGTAGTTAGTCTTTCTAGGCTGGAAGTTGCTGACTAGCATGCAGTTCTCTCAAGATGATTGCTGTGTGGGTGGCATTAAGTTATTTTCTGCAGGGGTGTCTGCTCAGCCATCCACTAGGCAAATGGATGTGTATTAAACCACTGAGACTTCAACTTTTGTTATTTAATTCAGCAAAGACCATTGGTAAATGTGTGACTAATTTAGTGTATTTATTCAAGTGGCAGAAAAGCTTCAAGGTAACCAAAAAAGAAATCTGCAAAGAACCATTCTGAGAAAGCTCCAAAAAGTAAAATCTCTGAGTTCTTACTTGCATGTCATCAGGTGTATTTACACTGATATATTGATGGAGGCATACCCAGAGTAAGTACCAAAACTGAGTGCCATTGAGACAACCACTGTGATGGGGGAAAATGCAACATTTCAATACCTGTGGAGCAGATATTTAAATGTCCAATATGTATTTCTAGATACCACAAATCTCAAGCATTAACAGAGGCATAAAAATTCTGAAAGAGAGCAGACCTTAAAAATAGTAAGTTGACTTCCAAAGTAATCTGAAATATGCAATAGTCACTTTCCCCATAATGTGTAATGCAGAAACTTTAATGCATTGCCTAACATCACACATGTATCACTTCAGGGATTAGTGGAGCATCAGGGTATCAAAAAGAATTATCAGCAGAGAGTTTAAGCATGTGTGTCTGTTTAAATGTTCCATGTTGGCGTGGTGGGATATCACTGTTGTGATTGTACTGAAAATACTGACAAATTCATACCTCAAAAAATTAATGGCTATTGTTACTTCATTAACATAAACAGTCTCTGTAATGTTTAAGGCAACCACTTAAATACTTTTTCTGTCATATTCGTATTTGTTATTAAAAAAATCCCACACCATTAACTTGTCCCCACAAAATTCTAATTGTTTTCTATTTGTCTGTTACCCTAAATGTCATTGTTAAAAGCCTTTGGAAAACCAGTAAGTATGTACTTTAAAAGATAGCAGTACGAAATTTTAAGATGTAGTAAATAAAGAGAGGACCTGGAGGATGTGCAGTGACATGTATGGTTGAAATTGTCTTTCAATCACACTTCCATGTTTTTCACTTCTTTTTAAGGAAACAGGAAAAAGCGCAGGAAAGGGCAATAAACTAAACATTTTTCATTTTGGAAAAATTCAGAATATGGTATATGTGTTACCTGTTTAAGAAATGTTTATGAGGTTTTTTTTGACATGTGAAAAAAGGCAAAATCATAGGTTCTAAAAAAGAAATTTACTTACATGCACACGATGCAAACACTGATGATGTTGTACTGATATGTTCACAACACCTTCAACAATGATTAAATCACTCTGAGACAGATAGACTCAAGAACAGCTGGAATGACTGGAGAAGTGCAACCTCTAACTTTTGATGGCAAATTAAAAGAGCTTGCATAATCACAAATAAGAATACGCCAAAGACTATTTTGCGCTGGAGTACAAATAGGTGAATAAAGGGTTTCACCTACTAGCAAATGTAGGTGCAATTTACTCATTACTAACTTCATTTCTGTAATTGGAAAAGTTTTCTAAGTATTCAAAACCAGTGGGTTTCAGAGAAAAGTTCTAACAGTGGTGGTGGGGGGGGGAAGTACAATTAGTATCCAACTGGAGTTTAGTCTTAGAATTTACCAACTTAAAACAGTGTTAATCTTAAAACTTAAGAAGCAATGCCCTATTTAAAGTAAATTCATCCTAAAATTAGCTAGAATCTTTGTAGTTAGACAGTTTAACGCACTTACAAGATACACTCAAGTCCCTAGTCTAAGGTCCAAGTAAAAGTACATATTAAACCAATGAACTTTATTAGACAACTCTTTGGCAAGTCTATTTTAAAGATCATTAATACCTCAGAGAATGACTGTGGATAAGTTTCACACATTGTCATCATGCACTCTTCTACATATTGTACTTTAGTGACTGATAGAGATTATATCACTAAGCCCATTTTCTCAAGAAAAAGGGATGCAGTTATGGAAATAAACTGCATATTTCAAGGTTGGCAGAGTTTTTAAAATTTAAAGACCTATTAGCAATGTGAAAATTTCCCAGCAGATTTTGGGAAGAAGATCTCAATAACAAATATGGAAGGAATCACAATCTCTTATTTGGATAGTAATGAAGTTTCTGCATCATTCTGATGGTAATGTGATGAGGTTTTCAGTGTACTGGGGAGGAAGAGATATGTGGAAGAATTTTTGGTTTAATTTTGTTGTTTGCATTCCTTTTGATGAAATATGACACGTGGTAAATAGTGGGGTGTTAGTCACTGAAATAAGAGCTGAGATAGTGCCAATATAGTTTCTATGTCTTATGCATGGAAAATAGAAAACTCCATGATTGTTTAAAAGTCACCATGCCCCTGTGTATTACTCAAAACTTTCATCTATCATTAGAAACAAAATCCTGTTTTGACTGAGGTCTGCAATCGGTGCTGCTAGTCAGCCTAGGTGTATGTGATTATTCATTGTAGTTGAGCCTTCAGCTGAGTTAAATGAAATGCACTTAAATGCTCCCTCTTCCCCTGTCATTAACTGCTCTATGGCAGCCTCTAGTTAGGTCCTATAGATGAATGTTTCTCGAACTGTGGGCTATAAAAGAACTCAAAGGGGATTTCCAACTGTTAGCAACAGTCAGCAGCAGTTCAGTAAGTCTGCAGTAGATCTTTTTTCCTGGTAGTGGAGAATGAGAAAAACATTACATACTGGCTGCACACATTTATTCTATCCAGTAAACTGCTAGCTACCTTTGGCTGCTGTCAGTGCCTAATTTCCATCAGAGTAGACAGTACATAATAGTGGGTTTTCAATCTCTTGCCATAGAAGAACTGATCTGTTATGAACTGTGGCGATTATATTGAAACAGTAAACTGTAGATACTTGACATATTGTATTGAGTGTGGATTGTAGTGCCAAAGGGTTTAGGAAACAATCTGGCCTTTAGATTATTCTTGGAGAGAGCGCAACTCCCCCTTTGTCTACCTTTTTCACTACTCTTTCACCACTTGAATGTCTCAGGAGACATTCAGATGAATTCGCGCTTCTATATGAGTATTCGGAAATGGACTTTCCTCTTTTGTTTCATTTTCTTCTTCCTATTTTTCACAGCACACTTCCCCTATAGAAGTGTCTTTGTTTCAGCATGCTGCAAATAGACCACCCCTCTTGACTCACAGGGCACTGCTCTACAGGATTTTAATAGAGTCAGGAACTTTCTTCTTTTTCACACTTGTAAGTGAGCTCAGTGACACATGATCTTATTCTTTAGTCAACTCTGATTCTGTCAGTAAGTGTATTGACAATTTTGGTGAGAAAAGCAGTGCATTGCGCTTCTTCCCCATGAAATTTCCAGGCTGAGATGACCAGCTGCTCTTTTTTCTCTCTAGTGATAAACTCCACAGTTCGGGTTTCTCTTTCTTTCCTCTAACTGCACTCACCTGGTATATTACTCTGCAATTCTAAGCAGACACTAAAAACAGGTATGTCTTTAACCATCATGCTGCTAACGAGAATATGCTCATAACACAAAACTACTTGAATTTCAGGTCTGCAGCTTTTAATACTCAAGATGATGCACGAGGTGAAACCAGCACTGCCTGCACAAAGAATAAAAATCTGTGAGGGAGTGTGGCTCGTAAGATAAATAATCTGTTGTGACTAATAGGAAAAGGTGGAGAGAGATGGTCCTTAATTACTCTTCCTGAAAGGAGCCACCTGTGGGTTGAGCACAGCGTGTCCCCATTAGAAAGCGATCACAGTGGGATCAGTACACCTGCTTCACTGCTGTTTGGAACTAGCTCGTTTGTCCTCTGCCAAGACCAAGACCTGAAACAGTACGGGGCATCTGGGGACAGCAGAGGGATTTGAATCAAACTAGTTCCAGATGAAACTGCGAGGTTAGACATGGAGTGTTAGCAGAGCAGCAGGCAACAATCAATCACGAGCACTGGCAGAGTCTGCCCGAGCTGAGCTGTGCCCTCCGCCATCCTTCAGACTCCAAACCTCAGCATGTCTTTCCAAGGGCTTGCAATTGCTTAACCTCTGGTTCCCATCAGTCTTTGTACTGTGGGCACACTGGTGCTGTAGGTGGCAGCCAAGTGGGGGGAGAAGATTCAAGCATGACCATGATACAGCTTTATTAGCGTTAGAAGCAAAAAGAATCGAGAACCAGCATTAGGCATTTATTAATGTCAGCTTTGCTCTATCCAGGGAGTTGATTAATGTCCTAATTATCTCAACACAGCAGGACTCCTCCAGGATTCTCCCTCCTGCAGCTGAATAGCTTTTACATTATTTCAAGGTTTCCTGTTTAATACTAGAATTTAAAATTGTATTTTTTCCTTTGTCAGAGAAGGGTAAAACCCTAAAATTCATGCTGAACACAAAAGATCCCCAAGAGGCTCTCTATATGTATTCTATAATTCTTCTAATTGTTATGCCAATGAGTTCTAAGATGGATCTCAGAGGTTTTTCTGAAATAGTCATATTGCTCTCTATCTCATTTGAAAAATAAGAGGTTTTCCTTCCAAGGAATTTCACCAGGTTCTTCATATACAAACTTAAAGATCTAAACATTCTTTCATTTCCATAATTCCAACATTGGAATCATACACCAAAAAGATTTAGCAAACATAGGAAAGTTTTTCTAGGTTTTCTTTTCTTTCACATTGGCATGTGTGGTATTTTATTCTTGCAGTCTAGTTTCAAAATTTACACTATTGTTTTGGATTACAAAGTTTTTTTTTCCTAAAGTTTTCATTGCACTTTTCTGGACATGGCACAGGAAACTGCAAAAGAAAAGTTGTCCTTGAAGAGAAAGTAATGAAATGTACCAGTCTGGATTACAGGAGTAGTGAAAATGTCCAGCTTCACTTTTTAAGTAGGGTGAATAACGGCAATTTCTTTTGTTTAAAAAACCCTGCTGTAAACTTATCTTCAGGTTGGGTTTGGGGTTTTGGGTTGTTTTCACTTACAGGGAGATAAATTGAGAGTCCAGATATCACATTTTTCTTTCTTGCAGATGAAGATGTACAATACTAAGAATTGATCTTGACTGTAAACCTTCCATAAATTAAGCATAAATTAATTATGTTCCTGAAAACAGTTAAAGCAAATATGGAGCTCTTGAAATACTGTTTTTTCAAACGATAGTTTTCTCTTTTTACTGATTTTTAACAAATTTGAGCCAGAGCAACTCCTTCAATTAAAGAAAAAAAACCCAAAAACCCAAAAATCCCTAAACAAAACCCACAACCCCCCAAACAAACAAAAAACCCCACAAACAAACAATAAAACCCAAGCAAAACCCTCTCTCCCACACACACAAAATCCCACAAAAAGCCCCAAATCCACAAAGCATAATGAATAAAAGGTACAGATATTTTACCCATGTAAAGGCGCAGAATTATAGTTCCTCATGTTAAATTACGTACTTGGTCTATGTCTTGTTCTGTAATCTTGTTTTACTGAATACAATAATCACATGTAGGATTATCATTCACTTTGGGATTTCTAATCACAGGTCATGGCTAATCTTTTATAATTTGTTTTGATTGGGTTTTCAGAATTACAATATAAAGAAATTTTTAACTAATTAATTTTGTCTTCAACCTTAACTTTACTCTTCTGAAAAAAGAATGATTGGAGTACCCAGAAAAGTATAACAGCAACTTGTGGAGCAGGTAATGTATTATTGTAATAGTGCATGGTCACTGTAGTTTATCTTTCAGCTACTTGTCTTTTTGGAGATAAAGACCTTTCCTGTTTGTAGAGATACCTTGAGCACTTACAAAACCAGTCCTATGCTTGAATTAGCTCCTCAAAAGTTTGTGCAATAAATCATGACTATCTCTTGTTTCACAGGGAATCTCAGTTTCCTCTAACAGATTTCAGTTTCACTGAGCTTAATTCCTTGCTCACTACTCACTCATTTTCTATCCCCCAAGTTGTTTCACGTGTCTCAGTGTGACATTGCTGATTAAGAGCTCCCCTGTGAATCCAGTGTAAAACCAGCCTGTCTTTATAAGTCCCTCTTCAAACAATCCTAAGATTATTCTTAAAAATTGCTGACAGTATTTTTACATTAGAACAAGCAATATTACATACATGGAATTCATTTTTCTCTAGTATGTATGTTTATGGTGCAACAGAAGCCGTAATGAAGTTTGTTCTTGTGATTCCTGCCTATCCCTCACCATATATTTGAAACAGAACAGCAGTCTACAAGCAATTATGAGCAAAGCAGTAAGAAAGAAAAAGACATTTTTAGCTCCAGCAGCTACATAGCATTATTACCAATAGCAAGTGTTTCCATTCAACAGCACTGAAACTCCGCTGAAAAGAATACAGGGATGAAATTTTGACAGGGCTAGGACAAATATTGATTCAAGCAGATAGGTTCAGGCTGCATCCATCAAAGGCATCCTGGGTAGGACAAAGACGTGATAGAGCAATTCACTGCACAGAACCCTTCCAAAAAGACTGGTAACTGAAAGTCACTGCCCTCAAGGCACAAGTGAAAGACCATAATGCAAAGACTATAAAAAGCTTACAGTGCAGGCACTGACCAATACTCTCAAAGTTAATGGCCCAGTTAAAGCCTCGAAGATTGGGAGATGGTGAAAACTGACTTGCACAGATGTTTAGAACAGAATCAGCATCAGGACAGAAGCCCTTTTATAAAGCTTTGCCTTTTTATACCTTTTTTCCCTTTAATAAGCTCTACATGTGCTGTCTTTTTACTTAGGCTGAATTTATGATCCCCCAAATCTTCCTACCTCTCGGCCAAATCTCTTTTGGGTTATGAGTAGCACCTGGTTGTTTTTTGTTACAAGTGTATTATAACTCACCCTATTGTCAAGTCTAGCGGTTTCTGCCTCAATAATGTTCTTTTCCCTACTATGGCATTGGGTGAGGCCAAGTCATAGGCTGGAGAGGAAAGAAAGGGTGATATGGAGATGAGGCTGCTGAGTCTAGTGCTGGAGAACTGAGCCAGAATAGGAATGGAAATACACACAGCATTAGCTAAACTGCTAATGGAAATATTTTTTGGCATGTGCTGGGAATTGTTTTGGAGCTTTCAGATGCATCAAACTAGATACAGAGATTGCTGTAACCATTTATAAGCAATTGCTTTCTTGTCAGCAGGAATTGGACACTGTTCATTTTACTAGTTTAGGAAGAGCCAGATGAGGTTGATCATGTTTAATTCACTCTGCATATTTTATATTCTTTGTTGCTGACACATGATGGTTACTGGTGAGACAAATCAGATGGTATCCTGGATTAAATGTCTTCTCACCTGATAAAAACTACTTTTTGGATTGGATCTAAAATGGCTTTTGTAAACATTCATACTGGGGATTAATACCTTGGATATTACTTTTCCTCTTCATGTAAAAGGCTCATAATATTTTTATAAGCAATTTTTCATTTTAAAGGAATGTTTGGTGCATAACTTGTGTATGGTGCCAGGCATGAAAATTCTGCATGTGGAATGCTGCAGAATGTCTTCACCATAGCAAAGAACCATATGAAATTTCACACCCAGTATAACAAGATGAGAATTCTGCCTGTCTTCAGCAGCTTGCTTACCAGAAGTTAAACCTTAATTCAAATTAAAAAAAGAGTGCAGGTGAAATTTTTAAAGTTTAGTAGGACCTTCTGACATGATTAAAGTTTAGCAATGGGAATTAGTATATTACTGAAACAGGGCCTCAGGGGATGTAACAGGACTTCTTTGATGATCTGTCTTTATGTATACAAATACTGTAGACTGTTCATGACTTGTTTGCCCTGCTTAACAAGAAAGAGTGGATAAATGGCCATGCTGAAGATCTTTTGGTTTGATGTAGTACAAACTTTATTATCTGATGTCTTGCAATAATTAAAATGTGTATCAAATGTGCAAGCAGGGTTTTTTTTCTTTTTCTTCTAAATGCATGAATTGGTTAAGTAATGTTTCTGTACTTTAATTAGACAGTAGAAATCTATGAGATTGCCTTCATTTGGCTTTCAGCTGTTTACTTTGCGTCAGTAAAATCCATACACTTTAAAGGAGATCTCAACTATAATTAAAAGTGTTATTGAACTAAACACAATTACCAATGTTTATCTCATTATGTAATGCTGTTGGCACAAAACGCAGAATTCAAGCATGCTTTCTCTTTGGCATTGTTGTTTTGTAGAGTTTTAAAAAATGCCTGTAATTTAATCAGGTAATGAAAAATACTGTGTCAGCCTTGGGGAAAATTTGGTGCCCCTTAAGTTCATGCTATGCTCTGGATATTGTGTGATATTGAATTTCAAAAAGCACAGAATTGGGAAATCAAATGAATAGATATTTTTCCCCAGTATATCTTCCACTGGAATTTGACATATGGAATTTTTATTTATTTGTACAAGAAGACAAAAAACCCAGGTAATGTTCTGGCTTCTAGAACTGTTTCACTGAATTTTGCAGTGTGAATTGGTATATATTTATAATATTGTATGACACAGAAAGTTATTTAAATCTCCAGAAATCCATAAAAAAATTTGCATGATAAACATTTAGAAATATACAACAAGTAGAAGTCAGGCACCTGTTCAAGTGTACTTAAAATGCCAAGAACTATAACAGATAATATGTAAAACACATTAAGTTTTGTCTAGCCAAGTTCTTATATAGATACAACTTTTCGAGAGGATCATCCTGATGGGGATTTGTAAGGTTTAGTTTCCCTCTTTTCCCCACTCTTTTCCAGTGCTCAGGGCTGTCCTGCCTCACTCCAGCTTTCTTACCTCTTGGTTATATCTCCCCCATGTAGTTGGGATATTACAGTAGCTAGCACAGCCCACACTGGTCCCTTTTCCCATGCAACGGGCCCATTGCACAGCAGCACTAGGTACAGGGAAGGTTAGGACTTAGGTAGACCAAGGATATTCCCCATAAGAATGTTTCAGTAGCCCCTTTGGGTGAGGGACACGGGGAGCCTTGGGCTCCCTCATGGTTTGGTTCAAATTCTCTCTTTCCAGCTTGCTGTGGCTGCAGTGTGGACCAGGATGTTGCACAATTGTTTCTATTGGATTAGGCTTTTTGCTAGCTTGAAGCATATTGTTTTCCTTGCCCTAGCCTGGAGGATGTACCAGGAATTCTTTTTCAGCTTGGCTTGCTTTTTTTTTTTTTTCTTTTTAATTTCACCCACTGGTATTCACTTCTCTCCTGGGCAAATGAGATTATGGAAGCCCTTCTTTTTAGAGGAAACTCTCGTTCCAGGGCATTTTCTCCTAAATTTTTTCTCTAAACCAAGACACTGACACATTCCAAAACAGGCTGTGCTAGCAATGACACTTGGTTTCATAGGCTAACCACTGCATGAGAAAACAACTTTCAGGAGACAAGTTGTTCTCAGTTCAAAGTCAGTTGTAGTGTTGAACTAAAGCAACTATAAGATAGATAGGTTATACTGTTTTTTTTACTAATGTATCACCAGAGCTGCGCAGACATGGGGAACTTTGCTAAAAGGACCTTTTTTAACATGTCTCAGCTGCCTATATTTATTGTTATATATTGTGTAAAAGGTGGACTGTCACAGTGAGCTGAAATCTTACAGAAGTATCTGCATCATTTCTCACTGGGAATTTATATGCTTCAAGTGTAAGCAATACAAGAGTCCTCCAAATAAGGAAAAGATAGAACTGCAATTTGTGGTCATGGACAGCCCTGAATGGCAGATCTGAACTGCAGATAGCAGGGAGAAACTTCCACATCTCGCTCTCTGTGCTTCATCACCTGAGCTTGAAGCAATCTCAGAAGGTTCTAATGCCATGAATATTTGTGTGTGTAGTTTCAAAAACATTTTTATCCCAAAATGCTGTGGTGGCAGTTCTCATCCTGGGAGTGTGTAGATACCATCATCGTGATCTGTCAAACCATCTTCAGATACAGTGTTGTCAGGCTCCTGGAGAAATGTGGAAAGGGTATTTTGGGGCTTTTTGGAGATATCAAAACAGTACATCACATTTGGAAATACTTGCTAGACCATCAATTCTGTGTATTTACTTTTATGTGTAGCACTGGGAATTGGATTTGGGTATCTTTTTTTCCTTGACATGGGATTTCCAGAGCAACTCTTCACTAAAATTTTCATTTTTCCATTTTCAAACACCTGTGTATTTATTGAGCTCATTGAACCCTTCTACACAGACAATTTGAGAATTTATATAAAGCGTTTAATGTGTGGAAACAGTCATATTTCTTATATTTAATAACACTAATTGACAGGTGGATTCTGACCATCCCTTTTTTAAATTCAGTTTACATGCACTGCTATTTAAAATATGATGAAGGCTTTTCTCTGTTTGGTACTCATTATCCTTCCTGGTTTATGATCCTGTGGTTGCCACTAGTTGTTTGTGAAGTATTCCATTATTGTCATTTAAGATTTTGTAGTCTCATAGGTTATTGATGTATCAATCACTTATTCCCTGTGAAAATGGTACTTTAATAAACATTCAAGAAATTTATAAACATGTATCTCTTTTGTAGAAAATGGATTTAAATAGTATTTGTAGTTGCAAAAAAATATACTCCAGCTGATGCTAGTAAACTCAAAGAGATCATGGGGTTTTGTGACTCGTTTTTAACCAGTAATTGCAATTACCATTAAGACAATGTGTGAATATAAGTCAGGAACTTATTCATATATCAGGGACATTTTTTACATCAATTTTTAAAGTGGATTTAGTACTTTGTTAAGTAATTTGCTTCAACTTAAGAAATTCATGTCATGTTGTGCATATATATATATACTATACACACATATATGTATATCTATATATATGTGTGTTATACAAGACTTCAGAGTGACTACATCTTTTATGAAGATTAGGCTGATCATCCAAGCTACCTTTCAGAGAGGACCTGTCATGAAGTGGAATTTGTAAAGGCAGGTAGTTTGATCTGAAGTCTTTAAATTGTGCAGAATTAGAACTTCTTTTGCTTCTTCAAAGTAAATCTTTGAGCTGAGCCACCTTGTACCAGCAGGGAAGGCTCCTGCCCAGATGTTTTAATTGTATCTACTGGAGAAAACACACAGCAAAGACATTGCTTTATAAATCTTTGTGCCTGTACTTTTGTCATAAGGTAGTCCAGTTACTAGACAGTGCAAGTGTCCCTCGACTTATTTCTCACCTGTGACACACATGGTGCTCAGCCTCAGCCCCAGGCTGCCATTCAGGTCAAGGTTAGGGTTTAAAAACCTCAGACCTGCAGCTACAGGGAGATTGGGCTGCGAGAGGCATACCAAGGGGATCAAGGCACTGTACAAACATTGATCCCTCTACACCTTTCTCATTTAGTCATACAGCATACTAGACATCTCTCCTCAAGCTGCCTCTAGGGTATGTGTTATCTTTAGGATTCAGAGAGATACAGTCTACAGCTCAAGGGGCATTGTGGCAGTGAAAGGAATGCCAAAGGGATTGGGAGACTGCACTAACATTTCTCCCTCCACAGCTTTCCCATCTGGACCATCCAAGGTGCTGGTGGCCTCAGCCTCAAATCCCAGTTGATATTAAGTTTAGGGTTTGAGTTCAAAGAGACACTGAGCCGACAGCTGCAAGAACCCTGGGGCTGCAAAAGGCATGGCTGGTTTGGTTTTCTCTTTCTTGCTTTTACCCATATCCGTTCTACTGTTATTTTCATTCTATTCAGTCAGTAGTTCTAATGATGGCAGATTTTATGCATTAAGCTGAGAGGACAGCTTTTCGATATGGTCACATGCAGATATAAGTAAACCTTGGAGACATGGTAGAAACTCAGGAAAAGAAAGTAATAATCATAGGTATTAAAATTATTATGCTTTTCAAACATGGTTTCTTCTTAACTCACTTGCCCTGAAGTTTCACAGCCTGGGAGTCATTAAGGAAAGCAGACCCTGTATTCTACTTCACCACTAAGCAAGTTACAGAAAGGCAGGATTTGAAAGAAGGCCAGTACAGAAATGCTTTTACTGCCAGGAAAAAAAGAAAAACCCTGGACAGTTACTATTAAGGAAAAATGGTTCCTAATATGAGGTTACATAGTGGGCTGTTTCCCTCAGCAATTTGCTGACTGCTTTCAAATTTCACACGTCAGTGACAATAAAACATAAATGGTGTTGAAATAGAGAAATAAAGGTTCAAAATAGCACCACAGTCTTTTTCACAAACAGAAGTAGCAGAAAGGGAATAAAAGATTTAAATAAGGGACAGGTAGTTCTGTATAATCAGATATATAGATTACAA
>PYHW01010717.1:7636691-7659621 GCA_013186435.1 Turdus rufiventris
GGATTATTTGACTGTGTGTAATTGACTGGAAACTTGAGTTTGACTTCTCTCACTTACCTGAAGAAATTAATATGTTTTACATTGACCTTTATCGTTTCCTACCAAGAAATGCGTTGCATTTGTTAATGTTTTGTTTCTTCAGAGAATCTAAATTGTTGTTTTAAATGTGTTTCAGGAGAAGACTGATAGAATAAATCTTCTCTTGCCCTTCCATTATCAAAAACCTTCATAAGAGAAATAAAAGAATGGGATGAAATGCCATTAATGAGGCTAGTTGACAGTTAAGCATGAAGAATAGAGAAAGATATCTGTTCCTGAGCATGAACTGTACAATGCAGAAAATTAATTGTTGAATTAATTACCTATATTTGAAAGGCTGGCATCAAACCATTTATTCCTATGTATTACTTGGAGGTTGTAAATGACTAAAAAGTTTCTGTAGGTTGTAAATAAAGGTCTCATTCAAAAACTCTACTTTTTCTCAAATGTGATAATGATGTCTCTGAAGGAAGAAGGTTCAATTTCCCTTCAGAAATGCTAACAAAAATACATATATGCATAATCATTATCTTTTTCATTCCTCACTGACTTAGAATTAGTTTACTCTTTATATATTTGATGCAAAATATAATTCTTTTCAAAATACCTTTTTAAAAGTTTTGATTATTTTACTCTCCCAAGGTAAAGGAGAGAATAGATGTAGAGTGGAGTTTAGCTGAGTGAGTATAGTCTGCAGAGATCTAGGAAAATATCCTACTCTCTCCAAAAATTTTTGGAGCTTGTACCATGTTTGATCAAAATGAGTAGTTAGAGCATAGCAATCATTTGTCTTCTCTGTATCTTAAAAGTATTTCCCTTCTGCAGGTGTTTTTATTTTGCATGACAAATTCCATTGACTAAAATTTCTTCAGAAAAATTCTTTGTACTTTTGTATTTTCTGGTTAGCTTCAGAAAGTTCTTAATTCATAGTCTTATTTTCTATACCCCATTTTTTATTTTTTTTTCCTTTCTTTTTTTTTTTATGGCTTTATAGGCTTTAGTTATGATAACTATGAAAAAAGACCAAACGGAGTAATTTTCTTTTCAAATTATTATTCCTTATACAACTGAACTGCATATTTAAAGAATAATTGTTTTGAATCCTAGATTTGAAATGCCTTGGGACTTATAAGTATATAGAATCTGGTCATTCCAACATGTAGGTTAAATTTCATCAGTTCTGAAAGCTTTCTCCCACAAGTTCAGTATGTAAATTTTACTGTGTGCTAAGTGAAGAAAATTTGTTAACCTTATAATGCCTCCCATCTAAGTCATCAGACCATGATAGAAGTGAAGTGAGCATGCTAATGATGGAATGTAATAATTAGGATCTGTGGCCTCCAGGTAACTGGAAAGCTTCCAGAGTATGTTTGGTGTTCTGCTTGTTGTCAAATAGACTCCAGTATCTCATGTTCAGCTGCATCATTTCACCAGCTGTTTCCCTCTCCCTTTTTCCTCTCTCTCACCCAGCTCCCTCTTTCTCTGACACCTTCTCCCTATTCTGAGTTCTCTACCCACTCCTTCTTCCTCTCTTTCTCATTCGTTTTCCTTAGGAACACTTAATACATTCACATTTTATAGATTTAAATTGTATAACACACTTGGAATTAGGAACTAGAGGGCTAGAAATTACTTGGAGGGATTTCAGTAAAAGGAGCATAGGAATAATTGGGTAACAATACAAAAAAAAAGAGACATTAAATACTTAGTAATTGCATATTATTGCACTTGGGGTTTTTTTCTCTCTCAATGAAGGCTAAAGAGATTATTCAGAATTGTGGGGAGTGAAAGCAAAATATCATAGGTAAAAGATCCTAAAATAAGACATGAGAGAGATTTGTATAGGTTGGCTTTACATGCTTTTATCAGTATATCACACTTCTGTTATATGTAGGGAAGAGAGAGGGAGAGGTTTTTCTTCACAATGCAAATGAGCACCACAGTCAGGTGTCCATTCTGATCTGGCTTCTGGAGAAGCCCTTCTCCTACCCTGACTACACAGACCACTTCTTGAGTTTCACTCTCCATCTGAGTTTGGTGCCTAAACTGTGTTTTAAGATGCAGGTTGGAAACAATTTTTCACCAGAAGCCACCAAGAATACAGAAGGTATGATGACAATGAAAATCTCTGCTTATTCTTGAAAAGCAGGATTCAAGACATATAATTGGCACCTTTTAGGTGGGGTTTTTGGTGTATGTATGAAATTTACACTCCTACCATTGATTTATATATTATTTCAGAAAAAATAATAGAGGAAGTTCATGTAATTATGATATTTTGTAGTAACTATCCAATATGACTTGCTAGTTTCTGGCTGCAAACAAATTATTCCTTGTTCTGTTGCCTTGCTAAGAATAGAATAGTAACACTGTTGGAGCTCAGAGACTGGCTGGACATCACTTATTTGGTGAGGAACAACTGTTTTCATTTGTGTCACTTGTTTTTCTTGGGATTTATATATTTATCTTTGTTGTTTTCATTTTCCTGGCAGTATTATTTTCATTATTCTTATTAAAATACTAAATTTCTTATCTCAGCCCATGAGTTTTCTCACTTTTACCCTCTCAATTCTCTTTCTCCATCCCAGTGAGAGGGAGTGAGTAATGTGAGTGGTTCTCTGATGTTTAGTTCCCAGTTGAGGATAAACCACAGAAAAAGAAATATTGCAATCAGGACTATGCAAAAGGAAAGGTTATGCTTACTGATCATCTATGGATGATGATGCAGGGAAAAAAGAAGGCTGCAAAAATGAGAAAACATATTTATATTAAGTGGGTTCAGCCACAAATAACCAATTTTTGGATTGTACAAGTCCTTGTAGAATGCAACTTTTTTTTTTTTTTCCATCAGTTACTATAGAGGTTCCTGTTAATTTTTCAGACATGTCCATGGATGTAAAGGATTGCATGTTAGCATTAGGAACAATAAAAGTGGCTACAAGTGGGAAAGTAAGGAAAAGGTATTTTATTTTCCTGCTTTTTCATGAAATTTTCAGAAACTAATGATTTCTTTGCTCCAAAAGATATTAACTGGACTTTGGAAATGGAGTGTGTTGAGAAAATATTGTGTAATATAAAAATTATGGCAAAAGGAACAAACCCCCAAAATAGTAGCAAGATTGAATTGAGACTGAGACTGAAATTGAAAGAGAACTTGTGCCTCATCATTGCTTTTCATGAGAATTTTGTCTGAAGCAACTCTCTAGGGATCAAGGATGAATTCAGTCTTTCTGATATTTTTACTTTGTATCCAGCATTGTATCTGACATGCACAGGTACAAATTGGAGAAGAACTTCAAGTTTTATCATGTTAGTGTTGTTAAGAGCATATCAGAGGAAGAGGTTTTCAAAAGAATTTTGCCAGATCTCATTTGGAGTACTTTTGATCTGTGCAATATCTTTTTTTATTTCCCTTTTTAAATATTAATAAAAAAATAATTATTTTCTGAAACTATTCTGTCTTTGTGGGTCTATTATTTTTTCCAGCTTGCTTTCAGCATTCTATGCAAGACTCACTTTCTCCTTAAAAGACAAATGCATAGTTTACTTACTGTGAGAACTACTGCAAACAGATCGATTTGTTCCCATCACAGCTTATTTTTTGAAAAACAACATTTTCATTGGTGTCAAATTACTCTAACTTTTTTTTTCTATAATTTGTGCATGAAAATGCAAGCTTTCTGTTTTAGTTTCACAGAGATTATAGAATAATTACAGCTTTTATCAGTCATTAGTGGCCATTTTCTTACATCAGTGACTATTTTCTGTTTGCAAATTGATAAAATGGAAGCACAGTGCATATCTTTTTTGAGAGGCTTTGTTGGGGTCTCTTCAGGAGTTTGGGCCCTAATTTAAATGATGTTTCTTTTTTACTGTCAAAAAATGGTATTCCTCTGCACTATGTTGGTGGTAGCAGTAAAGCCACAATCCAAAATATATTTGGAATTAAGAGGATTGTGTGTTTTTCCAATAGAATAATTCTTAGGCTTACAATAAATACTAATAATCTGCAAAAGAACACAAATCATGTTTTTTGCATCCAGCTCCACTGAAATGTGTGCTTGAAATAAGTCATTGTTATTCAAAAAAGCAGGAATTAAACTCTCAGGTTGTGAATATATGAAATGGATTTTTTTCTAGTCAATTGAACTACTTATATATGCATATTATGCCATAATCTGTTAGTGATACAAATATGTGTTTGCTTCTTTCAATAAGTTTTAGTACTTCAGACAAGGAGGTGAAAAAAATTATGGTTTGTACCAGTTCATGCATTACCAGCAGTTGCTGCTTTAATTCCTTTGTTCTTGCTATGTTGAATAATCCAACAATAAGATACTTTGAATTAGAATTCTATGTTCAGATTTTGGAGCCAGCTTTTATTTATTTTTCATGTTTACACAAAACAATGTTAGAATTGGACATTATGAAACACAATCCTACTGTAACTCTTAATTAAAATATTAACTGGAATTTTAGAAGGCAAAAAACCTATTTCTAAGTTTCATTTCTTACACAGTTCAGGAGGGTTCACTCACAATACTTTTGTACAAAAGCCTTCTTCTAAAACCGCAAGTAGTATCAGCTTTATAAAATTATTTTCCCTCTGCCGCCTTCTTTGCCACATTTTCATTTCAGCTGCTATCATGAAATCAGACTCATTTGTAGCCATTTTGATTTCTATGTGACAGATTTAGCTTTGTTTGACATTGTTCATAATAAACTTCATGCTCATTTATCCCTGAAATATACATTTTGTCCATCTTTTGAAAGGACTTGCAATTTTGAGGGGAAAAAGTCAGAGTTAAGTTCTGATATAATAGTTTAGTTACTCAGATGTTGCTTAAAAAAAAAAAAAGAAAGAAAAAAAAGCCAGAATTTGGTTTTATTTAACGGAATTTTCATACATAGGCAAGGTAAACCATATAGAGAACAAAACAATCTTTTATTTCTATGTGTGTAGTGGAGTTTTGGAAAAGCAAATTTCTTGTGCTTGTATGTGCATGCAAACTCACAAGGACACTTTCAAGATTTAGTAGTAATCATACAAGATAAAGTGATACAAGTGATAAAAAATACATTAAAATAATACGCATTTTTTCCAACTCTATAAACCTAGTTATTGCAAAAGATTTCAAAAGCATCCTATCTTGATCTAGACGTCTTTTCAGACAACATCAATAAATAACAGTATTTAACAACCTCTTTCTTTTTGTAAACCTTAGAAACTATAAAGTGTAACTTTTCCACATACATATTTAATTTTTTTTTTTCTCTTTGAAATTGTCATTTCAAGTGGTTTTGCATGTTCAGACACAAATAAAACTCAATTTTAAAACTTTTAAATATGGTTTATAATCCAACACACAGATTCAAGTTGTTAGTTTATTTCCATTGACGTCTATTTCATTAGCATAAATCTTATCATATTCAGTTTCTGAATGATGAGAAATGTTCAGATTCTATCATATCTTTACAAAATGGAAATCAATTGTGATAGCAAGTCCCAGAACCTATTTTTATTTGTAAGGTACCTGGTGGGGCGGAGGCATGCCCGCCGCCACTCCATGCCACCTCCCTGGGGTCAGGGCATGCCTGTGGGGGGGCCATCCCGCCTCCATGGGGCCAGGACATGCCCACCGCCACTCCGCCCTGCCTCTACCTGGCAGCCGTGGCCCTGCCGGCTTCCCCCACGGTTGACAGCTCTCACTTCTGGGTTTGCAAATTTATGAACTTTGTCCATCATATAAGGCACACTGGACTATAAGGCGCACTTCCGCGTTTGGGGGAAAATTTGAGTCAAAAGGGTGCGCCTTATAGTCATGAAATTACTGTACTCTCATAATCCCTGGGCAGGACCCAGCATTTCAACTTTCTGACCCTGATACACTTTCATGGTAGGAACTGTTCTATATCTTTTACCTGCTTAATGGCCCTTTCTGATACTTCTTTTCTGCAGTCTGCCTCTTTCACATTTCATCTACCAGGAGCCTTGCAGTGGTTCACAGGACCCTGGGGACCTGCCTGTGCCCTGGAAATCAGCAGAGAAGGGTTGTGCTCCTGGTACACATTACTTGCTTTAGCATGAGAGCAGATGGTTAAGGACTAAGATTAGTGTCATGCTCTGTGGCTGGAGATGGGGTTACTAGTTTAGGTAGGTGGATTTGTAATATGAAATGGTTTCTAAGCAGATATAAGGAAAGAAACTGGATGAATGAATGGCCACTTTACACAGTGGTTTCCTCTTAACAACCTTTTCCCCTGATAAGTTTGCAGATCCAAACCGGCTGGCTGAATCCTCACATACCCTCACATGATAAACTAATAGTTTATGTTAACTAGTGTCCATATAATGTCAAGACAGACAGGCAGATCCTGATATCTCCTAACTTTTCCCAATCTTCAGAAGTATCACGACCTTCAGGTCTAAGCTTTAAGCATCTCTTCTCCACCATCCTGGTTGGCCATCTACCAAAATGACCAGAAAAGGACCAGAAAATCTTTTAGCCTTCTGCTAATTGGCTATGTGCTGATGGTCAATCTTGACATGCAGGGCACAGTAGGATGCAGGCTCTCCTACTGTGTGTACCTAAGAACTGAATCAGAACTGGATTTTAGTTTCATATTTGCATGATTAAAAGATTTCAGATTTATATTAACATTAGTCAAGAACCAAAATCACATGAAGTGAATGGGGATAAAGAGCTCAGATATTCAAAATATTTCTTTTTCAGGCTGTACAGACAGAACTCTAAGGTGAGAATTTAAAGTAGGAAATACCTTAGGCAAAAGAAATTTAACTATTTGGAGAAAGTTATTTAACTTTTGTCTTATGCACACAGATTTCCCACTTCCTAGGCTATATGTAAAACCTCAGGATATGGTGGATTTAAATAAAAAATATATACAACTGCTATTGCATTTTTTAGCATCAATGGAAGATGTTCAGGATTTCCTAATTAAAGCCCATTAATCAAATGTGTAAGTTAGATATCTTTTAAATAAAAGGTGCTTCCAAACAGTACACTTCATGCTAACAGATTCAAAATCTGTTCCTCTTAACAATATACTTATTCCAAACAAATTGTAAACTGATGGTTGTGTGCAATACTATACTGCGTTGACTGAAAGAACATTCCCCTAGGAACTGTCTCACCCCATGAACATAGCATATGAAGTATCACACATTGCATCATTCTGAAGAGTCCTTGTTCACTCTCTATAGCTTCGATCTCTGCTAAAGGGCAATCTTCTGAGACAGTAGATTGAGCTCAGATTGAAAATTAATAGTAGCAAAGCAACAGCCTGAGTATTGAAAACATAGACCTGATTCTTTGAAAAGGGTAATTTTTCACAGCTGAAAACAGTTATAGACAAAATCAAGTAGGAGGAAGCACTGAAACATAAAACTGTGAATTATGATTGGGAATTATTTAAAAATACTTTAGGAAATGTCAAAGCCTCCCACAATTTTAAGGTCATGAAAGACTACTTCAGTAAAATAACCACTATAGCTAAAGTGAGATGTGAAAATGGCAATAAAAACATTTCTTTTCAAAACTACAACATGCAGAAAAAAGAAGCATTCAGAAGACACCAAAAATTCTGGAATGCTTTAGCAGCACCACAGTTTATGTATATCCTTTAGAGTTAAGAATTATAAGAAAAAAATTTATAAATTTCCTGAGAACAAATGAAATATCTGCAATATGAAAAGCTAATATTAACTAAAAGTGCTAAAATGACTAAATAAAATTCACAAATCATAAAAATATTGTATAAATATTCTACTTTGTTCCTTAAAAACATACAGAAAAGTAAAAGTGAATCTGCCAGTTTTAAGAAAAGTTTAATGTCTAAAAGCTGAGAGAACTGATAGCCAGTAATATCAAGAAAATAGGACATAGGTCTCTATTCATTAAGTATGTAGGCACCTGACTGGCAATTCTGAAAAAAGCTACTACGCTCTCTATTGAGAGCAAAAGAATTGGTCAGTCATCATGAAATAGATATCAGAAAAGTTTTAAATTTGTATGATTAGCTGCCTTAAATGAGGTAATAGAAACTGTTTATCTCAGCAATGTTAAACCCTCTGGCACATCATGGTCCTACCCAATGCCATTGATTGGAAAATGCCTTAGATTTCACTAAAATAGTGTCAGGGTGGAATCTGGAGTATTTTTTTACATATGTTTGACATATTTTTCAAGACCCTGGAAAGCAGCTTTATTTTTAAATTGTGCTTGGAGGAGTGACCATGGAAAGAGTTAGGTGGTGTTTTATATTATTACAGCTTAGTGTCAAAACTACAAATTACTTCTGTAAGGAAGTTTGGATTAAGGATCTTTCTCCTTTTTGGTAAATTTCCTAATCACTAGGGTACATTTTTATGTAATTTTTTCTCTCTTCTTACTGCCCCATTGATCTGTCATTATTTTATACAAAGATGTTACAAACAACTTGACCTCAGTGTAATTTCTACAGTAATTATAAGGGTTTATTCCTTACAGAAGGATGTCTCTGTTTACTGTTTTTGGGGAAGGAAGCTTTGTCCAGGCCTATACTACTTAATAAAATAGACTAAAAAAAGAATGCCTGGCTCCCAAGGCCCAGTGAGTGCATTAAACTCACAACCACAAGATCTCTTCCACTTCCTTGCCTCCAAAGCTGTCTGGCTGCATTTATAGCTCAGTGGATATCACATGGGCTTTTTATCTGTGTGCACAAGTTTGTACCATGCACTGCTTTCGTGCACAGGACCATCAGCATCCACAAAGAACATAATGCCTTGTTTTTCTCTGCTTAGGTTTTCACATAGCAAATTGGTGTTGGCACTTCTGTCATTTTTGTGACCTCTTTCATTTTTGTCACTTCTACATTTGCTGATAATGTTCATGACAGAGACAGCTTTTAATGCTACTACCGGCCTGTTCATTGGATTTAGGTATCTGAGGGTCTTCCTTTGCAGATAATGTCCTTAGCAGGCTGACTGGAGGCATGATCTGGGCACAATTTGGTGAGTGTCTCCCAAATTTTAAGGACTGATGGTCCTCTGAGGGCAAGCCCACATCAGAAAACAAGTTTATCTTGGCAGGACTGTGCTTTTGGGTCTGGAAGAGGACCAGTGTGCACAGTTTATAAAGTCATGACACTCCTTTGCCATATCTTCTGCAGCCTGCTGTGTAGGGATTGTGGGTTCTGTTTGCCTGCATATTAGAAGATGTTCAGAGATGTGGTGTTGCTGCTCAGACACACAGAGATGTATTAATGTCCTCTGCCATTATTACTGAGATGTTACATGCTGCTTCTGCTGGAGCATAACCATTTGAGGTGTTGCACATTGGGTGCCAAGTACTGAGTGGGTGTTCACCAGATTGTCATGAAAGCCAGTTTCTTACTACAAATTCAAACTGCAGAAAAAACTTTTAAGCTGAATACTTGTGTTTTGACCTCTACCTGTTCATGAAGAGCCAAGAAATTAGGGGGTGCAAGGGGACAAGGGGCTGCTACTTCATGGTTAATCATGTGAGTGGAGCTGATGTGGAAGGTTAAGGATATTAGGAGAGTTGGGAAGTGTTGGGTAAGAATACGTCATGGATATTTGTCACTTAAGACAATCAAAATCCACTCCTAAGAGCATATCTTTCATTCCAGCAGTGTGTGGAGGAAAGGGTTTCTCTTCTGTGCAGCAGTTTATGTACCCTCAGATGGATCCAGAAAGGATCACGGACTCCTTTCTAGCCATGTATGGCAGGAATATTCCTGCTTGGAGGGGTGTATGTGCAAGCTACATGGGAAAGGTGTATGGAAATTAGAGATAAGAGACCAATTGCTTTTTTCTGAACCTAATTATATCATTGTCATAGCTAATGTCATAATGTTCCACAGAGATATACTGGGAAAACATTTATTTGGTGATGGCTCTTTTTTCCAAAGGGAAGGCTCAGTGACAGTGGCAGGTGGTAAATGGAAGTAAGATGCCATATTGGCAGACAGGATAGTTAACCACTCAAACAATTGTGCTGGAGTATACTATAGATTTTTTTAAGACTCTCCAACCAACTAAGGCTTTAAACAAGTACGAGCTTCACACAGAAACTTCTAGATAAGGTGGTTCAGCATTTAATAGGAAATCAAGCTTAATATATGACCCTAAAGGTGCATTTAGGTTGTAAAAGCTAGGAAGGTGCCTCTTGAAACTCCTTACTCGCATCCAGTGGTCAATTTTAATCACTCATGTCAGTCAATGAAGGTGGAAAATTAAGCTGCCTTTTTATGAGAGTTTTTTCTTAATACCTCATCAGAATTTTACACATTAGAATTTTTGGCTTCTTTGTAGTCTCCTTGGTCTCTCTTTTATGTCAGAACTTAATAAAAGGATAGGTAATGTTGCTCCATCTCTCTTTGACCCCATTATCACAGGTCTATAATCATTCTTGCCAATCTGGGGGTTTAGAAGTGATCAGTATTTTGTGGCTTTCAACAGTTGAAGCATCACACACTTAACTCTTTCCCTGTATTTTTCTGCATAAATCCACTCACTTTTATTAACAAAAATGTTAGATTGGCTTAAAGGTACTGAAGCTGATAATTTCTTCCAATTGGATCATGTCATAATTAGGCTAGTCACATGAATAGAAAAAATATTCCTTGTATTTCAGTTTCAGTCTTTATTCAGAGTTTTTATTCAACCATGTTAGGTATCTGAATGTCTCCTCTCTGAGAAAATAAGTGATTTTTAGAGGTTTGTAGATGCTTGGGACACATTAATTCTTTTAAGCTGTGCTTATCAGTATGCAAAATTATATAAAAGAAAAGCTATTTTCCAAGGTTCAAATAGAAGCCCACCATATGCAATATAACAAATTCTTCTCAACCTTCTGACTGTGATTTCATGGCTTTACATTCATGGAGACCAATATTATGTTTCTTTCTGAAATAACAGTCAATGACAGGTGTGGTTATCAGCATAACTTTCTTCAGGAGAAAAGCAGACAATGTATTGTTTGTTGAGTATAAATTCAAATACCAAACTCATCATCTATCATCTCTCCACCTGACGGCTTCAGACCAGTTAAGGATTGCTCCACTCTCCATCTTCTTCAGTCAGCCGCCATAGTTTGGATGCAATCCTGGACACCCAGTTAATAAGGAGGAAAAGATCATAGCATGAGATTTCCAGAAAAAAGTTCAGGACGGAAATTATTGTTGCAGCTTCTTCTCTGTGTTCTGTTTATCTATATGAAACAGGTGGCTAAAAGCCATTTTCTAGTGCAGTAAGACAAATATGTAGCAACAACTTCAGTGCTGCAAACTCACTGTGATGTAAATATAGCATTGTTCAGCTTCTTTTCTGGTACTATGATGAGGATTTCTACCTCAAGGTGCCTGGTATCTTCTGGCAACCCTGACTAAATTTCAATGACTTTTTTTTTTTTTTTAAATGTCATTATCTTTTTACATTAACAGAGGTTAATTCTCAAAGCAGTTCTCACATATATGCATAGCTAAGTTTTACTGCAGATTAAATTCAAGTATATAGACAGTGCAGACCTTGAAAATTAACTTAAGGGATTGCTCATTAGAGCAGTGGTCAGAAACACTACTCATCTGTATCTCTGCCTTGTTTGAAAACTCCAAGTTCAAGGCAACTATTGGTCTCCAGGGAATACTCAAACATTGCATTGGAATAATAGTGGCTGAAGAGTTACATTTTCCCCTTAACCTGTTGCTATTGCTAAAACAAATTCATCAAAGCATTCAAGAATAAAGTGAAAATGACCTATCTACCCACAGAAGTTGTGTTCTGGTGTCTTTTATAAAATTGGCATGTAAGAACAGGGTCTGAATTCAAACCATGCAGAACTTACTGCGCTTTATTTTTGTAAACACATACTTTGTTAAGATGAGAGTAGAGAATATTTTAAACTACATTATTTGAACCATTTCCGAAGGACTGATTCCTGAGAAATTCCCCTATACCTGCATTTCTCCCATCCTGGATTAAGAGTGCATTGTTTTTAAATTCTCTGATCATGATCAGGTATTATACAAATTTGATAGATTGTAAAAAGTATGGAAGAAAAATCACAGGCATATTGGAAGAAAATAAAATTTTTTCTCTTACACACTGCTCCATATTATGAAATATTAAACTTCTAGTAGGTTTTCTATAGTACAAATTCTGCTTGTGTTGTTTCTTTCATTCTTCTCATAAAAATAGACATTTGTAAGCTAGTCCATTCATGATTCTGAGCATCTATTTTCCATTGCACTACTATTCTGAATTCTCTCTGCAGGCATATTCAAGGCATGCTACTCTTTCTGTCTTCTGCTGTGAGAATGCAGTAAACATGAAAAAAACATGGCACATTTGTTCTTTATTACTGATCTTTGCCTGATTTTTTTAAACAAAATTAACCTGAAGAAATGAAATTACATTTGTATATTATAAAAATCACAAAATATTAGTTTGCAAGCTCCAGTTGTTTGTAACCTGATAAAAACTTGCTAACATATCTGGTAGTCTTGCTAGGAACTTAGTAGTTACGAAAGCTTACTCTCTGTGGTTAGCAAAAATAATTTCACAGTTAAAAAATAAATTTGTTCCAATTATTTGCACACTTAAGGGCAAAAGCCAGCTTGAAATTGTATTTTGATATTTCATCTACCTATGTGGATTGCACAGCCTGCAACTCAAAAGTTAATGAACCACACAGGGCAGTTAGACCACCAATGGTCCATAGGAACTTTAATATATTGTACATACAACCATACTGTTCCTCCTAATTAATTTATTTTTTGTTCTCTCAAGTGAGGTATTTCTGCATTAAGCAGAATCTAAACCAGCTGTGTATACACAAACTTGAAAGGATATTTGCAAGTAAAATAAAGAAATAGAGGCAGCACAGCTAGATGTTGAGAACATGCAGATGTGAATTCAGAAGCAAAAAGTTGATGTATTGCTATGATACAAAAATACTTTTCTATCTGTGTTCTTCCTGTCTGTCTTAAGAATAGAATATCCAACAACAAGTTATGTTAAGCAACATGTCCCAAAACAAGGATATCTCCCTGAATGCCATGAAGGGCTGGAATAAAAATTAACTGCTAATAGCTGATGACGGTTGTTTACCTGTAGATTTAATAAAACCCTCAATAGATGTTTCTCAGTGTCTGCTTCAAACCTACTTGGCCTTCAGAGCTGACAGAATAGCATCAATAGGAATATTAGAACTTTGAGAAAAAGCAGTTCCAGCATATTAAAGCAGACTTAATAAATCGCATTTCAGCAAAAGAAATCTTTGTTTCTGAGTTACAATGAAATCCTGCTAAAAATTACAGAAAAAAACAGTTTTTAATAAAAAAAAATTTTGACACTGGAAGGTTTTGAATGATCATAGAGTTTTTAGTTGTGCCCACTAAGCAAATGTGATTTAAAATATTTTAAAAATTCTATCATGCATCTATCAGGATGTGTGAACTTACTGAGAACAACAATATAAATTAGAATTAATGTTCAGAATAAACAAGTGAAAATACAAAGAATTCAAAACTTCTTGATGAAAAAAATCCTAATTGAATGCAAATGACAAAAACACAGGACAAGCACAATAAGTTTGTAAGCCAAGATGTTCAAATTCTTAAACCATAAAGATTTAAGATAATTATTACAGATCTACCAAAGTAGATAGCTAATAATAATATAATAACACAAAAATCACAGTATAAAGAAATATGTATAATAAAATACCATACAATAGATCTCTACAAAATTTTGACGCATTTTGTAGGAATGTATTACTTGTTTTAGCAACTAGCAATTCATGCTAAAACTGTTAAGCCAACACAGAAGGAAAAGTAATGCATCAGAAGTAGTGTTAAGTGGCTAGAGATATTTATTTCTTACCACAAAATTAGGTCATGAGTAAAAAAAAAAAAAGAATCTTAGTACCATTTTTAGTCCAGGGAATTTTTAATTAATATTTTGGATACCACCACTATATGCAGTTGTGTTGTTCTTAACTTAGGTCCTGTTTAATCTTTGGGACAAAGCTTTAATTATGGCACTGAGTAAGAGTTCCCTGACTTAAGGTAGCTATCTGATATGTTACTGCACTTTTGCTCGTTTTCACATTACTTTGCAATTAGTTAGCGATTAATAGTAGAAACTTTTTTTTTTTTCCCAGAAAAAAAGGCAGCATTTTTGTAGAGTCCAACTTAAGTATAAGCAGAGTTCTCGGCTGTTGTGTATTTCTTACTTTCATTTTAGAAAAATGTAAGGAGTTTAGATTCTCAATACCTTTAATTTCATTTGCATCCTGTTGTCTCAGATATTTTGCTCTTCAAAATAAACCCAAGTGAATATAGTACAACAATTCATGAGCAGAAATGCTTGGAAACTCATGAAAGTTTTCTGAGTGAGGGCAAGTATTATTGTCTGCATTTTTTGTTCGATAAGTGAATTACAGAAAGATGAAACTATCTGGCAGTAATTCTGAATAGCAAAAGCAGTCTGATCTTAAATGTGATTTGCAGTAGAAAGACTTCTAGACTGGAGATATTTTTGAAGATATGCTTTATAGAGAATATTTTTACAATTTAAAGATTTTCTGTTACTTTTAGAAATCGAGATTGAAGTGGTTCTTGAAGAATTTCAAAGAGGAAACAAAGATTTGGTAAATTTAGGTGCTGACATTCTACTTCAGGAACCCATTTTAATTCTGAATTTTCACCAAAATGTTGAACTAAAAAATTGGAACTGAAATCGCTGTGTGGTTTTCCTTTACATATTTGCTCATACGGTGCAAAGACAACAAGATAGGCTGGCATGTTGATGGTTAATGATTCAAACAATTGGCCATTTCCAAAGCAAGATGGTGCTTTGCTGATGATGTGCAAGGACACATCCAGGTGCAGAGGGGGTGTGCACTCACCACTGAAGCTACAAGCTGAGTTTTGAGCCAGATAAGGAAAGAGAAAGATAAGGTGCAGATCCTGCAAAACAGGATAGTGCTTTTCATCAGGCCAATGTTCTCCCTTAAAAATCTGGCTCCCCGTAAATCTCCCTCTACACCCCAGGGGAAGTATCAGGACATTCATACATAGGCTTGAAAGTGTTCATCCCTTCTGATGGGCATGACTGGCTCGACCATGCTGACACAAGAAGGAGTGATCATGTCTTACAAAGGGTCATAAACCATCACATCAAAGACCCCTGATTATACACGCATATCTGGGCCCTTCCACCAGAGGACTGTGTGTGATCCACACTTGTGGCAGACAGTGTGAAATTCCCCCCTTTAGATGTTCCCACCTGAACATGAGCATTTGTTAACTCACAGAACTTTGTGTTTCATGGGTTTCTCCCACCCCTAATGTATCAAGTCTTCAACCACCAATTCAATTAACCAGCATCAAAATTGCAGCAATCAAGTTTTATCTTTGGGTCCACAGTGGTTAATATATTTCCTCTTTTTTATCCTTCTTATTTCTTCTTTCTCTCTCTTTCTCTTCCTTATACATTTTCTTTTGTGTTATTTTTATGTTTTTATATTGCTATATTTCTACAGATAATAACAAAAAGGATTACATACCTAATTTTCATTGCAACCAAAATGTTCTAAAATACACCCTACATGTATATATATGCATATTTATGTAAAGGTACTGGTCATTCAGCATCATCACTCTAATCTGCCTTATCTAATCTAATCTATTAACAAACTCAGTTGCCCTTGCCTTCAGGGGCAGGTCCTAGTGCACGAGCATTTCAACTTTAAAAATCAGGGACAACAGGACAAGGAAAATGTAGTTCCTTTGAATTTATGTGCATACCAAGGTTTTCTTTGGCACAAATATACTCAAATCCACTGAGAAGACAGAGGCCACAAGTTGCTTACATGTGGAAGGGTTAGATAAGGTGAATCTGGTTTAATACAAAATACCTCATTTTGCATCCCAGCACATGGAAACTAAAATTTTCTTTTGTTGCAGCAGTACACACATTGGGTATTTCATATTATAAGATATCCAATCCTCTTATTTTTGACCAATGTAAAATTACAGGGATGTAAGATGACCAAGGCAAGCCACAAACAACTGAATTTCTAAATTTCTACTACTTTGACTGATCTAAGATGACCAAGGCAAGCCACAAACAACTGAATTTCTAAATTTCTACTACTTTGACTGGGCCTCAATCATTATTAATTTGTGTTTAAAAATCCAGTTATGCCATGGCTACATTTTAAGCGTAGTGTTTCAATGCAATGATGATGATTTGATGATATGAACTTCCTGATGGTTATGCAATGATCCATGAACATGATAGAAAAGCTTTTCCCCGCTTTTGCTCCCAACTCTGGCCTGCGTTCCCACTTTTCTAACAGAAAAGGGAAAATTGGTACATGATACCAGTCTCTCTCCTGTGTCTATGCTGGAAAACAGCTTTGGAAAAAAAATCAACTTCAGACTTTGTTTTAGTGGATACTACATTTTCTTAAATGGAAGATTCATCCTCAATGATGCACAAAGGACTACACAAATTTCTTGACCTACTGGCAGAAATAGATGGAGAAGTGCAGCATGTATGTCGATAAAAAAGGGTGGAGAAACATTACCCTCCTGACCAGTGCCAAGGGGCACATCAGTGGATTATTCAATCCTCAACCTGCCTGTCCATTAGGGTCACTAGGTTTTGAAGTGATGTTCACTGCATTAAAAAGTACAAGGCTTACATGCACTTGCTCACTACTTTAGATACAAAGGTACAAGGACATCCTTCTAGTTCTTTTCAGTTTTCATATCCAAGTTTTCTTCATTTTTTGTATCTATGCTGAGTCACAGTCCTGCCTCTAGCTGAAATATCCAAACCTAAAAAACTAGATATTAGGGTTCTAGTAGCTAAAAATCCACAAGGAGAAAGAAATACACAAAAATTGCTGTCACTACATAGCTGAAAGCATCACACTGTTGCGGACTTAGAATCCCTGGGTCAAAGACACTAGCCTGCAATTGCAGGAATTGAAACTTGATAATTATCATGTCCATTTTAGTCTTTTATCTTGTCTAGTGTGCTTTGGTCGATGGCACCAAAGACCATTTTTGTTCTGCAGAACAGGCAAAAAACTCATTCAAATCTTTGCCAGGTAGGCAGCATATGGAAACAAGATGGGTAAACTATTAGACATACTGCTATGAGGTAGGAAAACATTCTCTTACTGCCTACCTCATTGCTGACTTTTGAGTTTAGTATTATAAAAGGTAAGATTTAACAATTATATTTCAAAGGACAATTTTAAATATTAGATGGATAGGGTTACATGTAAATAATAAATATGAGAAGAAACAGGAATGTTCTGGATGAACTTGGTTTAATTGGAGAAAAAATATTACATCCTTTTCACGAGTTATTTAGTAATTATCTTGAAATACTTTTTTCCTTGGTAGTCAGTTTCTAAGGAAAATCGGTTGCCAATTTTCAGGCAAAAAACAAAATTGCTAAATCAAGCAATGGAATTATTTTCTTTTTTTGTAATTTTCTAGAAATAAAGGTGACAGTGCCTTGAAAAGTATACTACAGAATAGAAAAATATGGAAAAAAGTTAGATCATTTTCCCAGGTCTTTCACAGTAATATGACCCTCCAAGATGATTGTCTCAAAAGGAAAAAAAATCTAATTAATTTATGAGAGTAAATGAGAATAAAATGCTATAATCAGTGTCAAGAGAATGGCTGCTTTGAACTTTCTTGAAGTACAAAGTGTATACTAGAATATGAAAATATAAATAAGCCAACATATTTGATTTACATGGAGAACATCTCTGTGTATGTATTAAATAACAGGTTTACATTATTATTCTATCCAAGGGAAAGAAAATCTCTTTTCGCCCTTGAACATATTCCCAGCATTATAATTTCCATGGCTTCAGACCTTGAAGACTTTTTTTTTTTGTTCTTGCCATGAAATCCTACCTGCATGGAAATCTTGAACAAAGTTTTCATTGCATGTATGTGCATTACACAATGAAGGAAATGTAGTCTGGAAATACCATAAGGATCTCAGGGAAAAAAACATACTAATGGTATTGGACCTTTGAGATAAGTGGTAGTTGTTTTGGGGTTTTTGCTTGCTTGTATGCAATTATGCCTGAAGGATTATTTTCATATTTTTAGAATTCATTTTGATGAGCACCTTATCAGTCAGACTGATCTGTCCTACAGTGCTGAAACAAACTCTAAGTTTGTTTTGTATTCCTTCCTCTGTGCATAGATCTAGAAATAATATAAATAACCTCCACTCTTTTGGCAATTGTGGAAAAGTGTAGCTATTTGTCTGAAAGTTGAGATCTAAGTGCTCTGAAATTTAACTTTTCCTTAAGATGATAGTAAGCATGTATGTAATAAATATTTTCATATTAACAGAAAATTATTTTAAACTTTTCTGCTTAAAATTATAAAAACCTACAATGTTGCCTTTTTCTCTTTTTCTTTGGACTTGCAAAGAATTTTTAAAAGACCATTTGTTGTCTATATGAGCATATTCTTTTTTGTTGTTAAATCGGCTGAAATGATATTCAATTACACAAGAACTTAAATTTCAACACTGACGAAGCTGATTAAAACCTATTCAATCAGGCTGTAGTGTGATCAAATTTGGTCTGAAAGGTCAGGCTAAAATAGCTTCCTATCTCTCCATCTGATGTTTGTAATTTCTTAGGTTAAATCCATCTGAGAGAGATTTTGCTTAGGCAGAATGACATGCATATGGAATGAAGAGGATGGTAGATTTGCTTTTATGAGGAAATGCAAAGAAAGGGGCTTGAAGCATGATTTTGTTCTTCAAGATATGCAGAGCAAGTGAAAGGGAGTAAAAAAAGCTGAGATACTCAGAAGAGGGGGTGGGAAGAAAAGAATAAAACTGAAAAAGAGGGATAGAAATGACAGAATTAAAGACAGCTGGTCAGACCAGTTATTTGCAATGTGCCAGCATTTTATTTTTGTATTTTGTTTCTTTTTATTCAAAGTAATCTGATTTCTTTTTATCTGGTTTCATAAATATTCCACAATTTGTCCCTCTGTTTTTCTTTTACTTCTGTATTTCCCATGCCTTTTTGTCAAAACCTATATCATTTTAAGAGGAAAGAGAATCTAGTCATGTACTTTATTCTTCCTGCCTAAACAAAAAACTCCTGGAAGTTGAAGTTCTTGAGGGTCTTGAACAGTTTGAACCTTTCTTTGATCATTACTATTGGAAACATACTTTGATGTAGCAATGAGTATTAACCTAATAATTTACTTACTAAAAATAGCAGTTTGACCATTAAGGACAGGAGACAGATATTTTCCTCCTCTTGTTCAGTGTAAATATCAGTATTTTCCATGTTGTTTGTGGGGTTTTTTGTTTGTTTGTTTTTTCTTTTTCTGCATTTGTCATTTTTATAGTGGCTCACTGTTCTACCCACATAAATTTCTACCTTTTCCTGGAGAAATCTCTCCTCTCCTCTCCTCTCCTCTCCTCTCCTCTCCTCTCCATTCTTCTTCCTGAAGAGGAAGAAAACACTGACACAGAATACACAAATAATTTTGAAATAATAGATACAATAATCCTCTATTGTATTATCTGGTTTTGTCTGCAGTGACATAACTTTATCCACAAGTATAATTGCAATTCTCTTGTCTATCTTGATCACAAACTGTGGGCAGTATGATGGTGAGATGTTTTAATGTTTGTGTTTGCATGCCAGTTTTGTAATTAAGCATTTGTAAATTCGCACTGAATACTTTGAGAATTAGGATCAGGAATGCTGTCCCTAAGCTATGTGGCTCCAGCCCCCACCTTGGAGGGACTGCTAAATGTCAGAGAAGTCTGTTAGCAGCAGCTGAGCAGATCCACAGGACTCCTCTGCTCTGCCAGTAGCTTAATCCCCTGTGCAAAGTCTTTATCTGAATTTGTGTGAGAGACCACTATTTAGCATTCAGTAAGTAGGCAAGGCTGTTCTCCTACAGTGATGACCTCTCCGACCTACTAGAGGAAACCAAAAATTACACTGATCCATTAGAAAGATTAAGACAAAGACAATAATAGCTGCTGTGATTTATCTTTCTGTTTTTATGAAAAGTTCACAAGTTTGCCAGAAATGACAGACAGGAATAGATAATCTCGGCTTTTTATCACTCAGATCAGACAGCCTTAATGTTACCAATGAAAAGACAAATGCCATGCTTCTATTTGTGGAGGCCGAACAAAGAATAGATCATTCTTTTTCCCCTAGGAAACATAAAGTTAAAATTCTTTACTTTGAGGACCAGAGTAATAATTCAAATGACATTTGGCAAGGTGAAACAAATAGACAGTTATTATTGCTAATCTACATTTGTTTCAGTATTTGACACAGACAAGGTCAGAGAGCACTGACCATTTCCTCTACAGTCAATCAGGGTATGTGTCTTTCAGTGAAATCTCTACTGATACAGGGATTTTCTAGGTGATATTAACAGAAAAATTAGATGAAGCTTTATTTTTTGTAATTGGCTGGAAATTTATTCACCATTTTCTTCTGTCAAATCAATGGAGTTTGATTACAGAATCACCTACTGCTATCATCACATTTGAGGAACCTCACGGTTGGATAATTAAAAACCTCAAAAATGTGCAAATAATTTGTCAATAAAGGTGAAATAGCGAAGTCTTGTTTTATCCCACTGAGCAAAGATGTTAAAAAACATTAAGAAATTGTTTGGGATTTTAGGGTACAGCTTGCTGAGTTTGTGGTTTTTTGGGGGTTGTGTTTGTCTTTTTTTAATTTGCTGCAGAGCTGTGAATTGACATAGCTCAAACCTAGGGACATGACACCCTCCATGATGGAAAGATGGAGAGAGGAAAAGTTAATAATAAACATGAAATCTCATGTAGTCCAAATCCAGTTCTTGTCAGGACCATATAGGAAAAAGAAAATATTGTTTTGTGGTAAATATTTAGCATTAGAAATAATCCTCCAGGTTCTGTCAGAGGACCCTGTATGAATCTATTGCTCATTCTTTAAAATGTAAGAGCCTATAGTTATCTTATAAAATAATTTGTTTGAGTATGTTTCTCTGTTATTTTTTTTCATGCAATACTCACCAGGATAATTTACAATACTGCTACTTAAATCCCTGAATGAATGAGATTGGGAAATCTAGTCTAACTCCTCTGCACAAGGTCAGCTGGAGCAGATTGCCCAGGACCATGTTAAGATGTGCTTTAAATATTATTGAACATAAGGCTCCAAAACCTCTCCAGATAATTTGTTCCACATACTTTTAAATATCAGCACATATTATACCCTAACTGTACTCTTGAAAATGTGATTGAGATGGATCCGTGCCTGAATTTTCTTTCTTCATTTCAGTACTGGACATCTTCTTTGAGGAACATTAAGAAATTTTGTGAAAATACCTTATACCTCAGTTAATAGTGAGACGACTACAAAAGAAAGGCATTTACTAGCACCGTAGAAATCTTGAGGACATTCTAAATTTTATTTGTATTAAAAAAAAAAGGTACTACAATGTTCTATGTGTATATATATCTGTTTTGTTTTTTCTTCTTTGCAGAAGAAAAACAAAACAAAACAAAACAAAACACAAAACCCAGTAATAGATCACAGAGAACTAGCTTATAAATGACTTGCATTTGTTGTTGCACAAAAAAGAACAGAGTTGACTGTCATAACTTCAGGCAACTATGTTTTAAAATATTATCCTTTTGACTTCTCTTGTCCTGCCTTGGCCATTTTTTGAATGTGGAATGTGAATAATAGGAAGGGAATAATTCATAGGATCACAGGATCATAGAATGTCTAGTGTTGGAAGGCACCTTAAAAATTGTTTGCTTCAAACCCCTCTTCCATGGGCAGGGGTATCTTTGACTAGATCAGGTTGGTAGCACAGGGCCCCATCCAACCTGGCCTTCCAGGACTTCCAGGAATGGGGCATTCACAGTTTCCCTGGGAAACCTGCTCCAGTGCCTCGCCACCCTCACAGTAAAAAATTTCCTCCTGGTATCTAACATAACATAACCCCCCTTTCAGTTCAAAGTCTTCATCACTTGTCCTATCACAGCATGATCTTGTAAAAAGTCTCTCTCCACCTTTTTTATAGCTCCTCTTTAGCTACTGGAAGGTGCTCTGAGGTCTCCCCAGAACCTTCTCCAGGCCAAACAGCCCTAATACTCTCAGCCTGTCTTTATAGGTGAAGTAATTAATGAAGCATTCTGAGAGGAGTAAGTTGAAAGGAAAATAAACAACTTCCAAGTAACATTCTGTGATTTCTACCCCATTATTCTCTACTGAGTTCATGAAAGTACTGTCCTGTGCATCACTGAACTTATTTGTTTGAGGAAGAAGCAATAAGAAACAGTAAGAATTACAGATTCTGAATACTCATTTTAAGAGAAAATATAAAGATTAAAAAACCCTAATGAATTCTCTGAAGACTCCACTGTGCACTTTTTCTTTATTTAATCTTGCACAGCCAAAAATATGACAGAAATAGCAACCCAAAAGTACTTTTTTTTAAAATAGATCTCCTGAATAATACTTCTATTATAAATTTTCACTTACAGCACCATCACCTTAAATAACATGAACACACACTCTACATTACACCGAATTGGTTTGCAATTTCTTATTCTCCTTACTACATCATATGGGGAAAAATCCTGACAGTGGACAAATAATGTAAAGCTTTTAGCATTCAAAAGTCAGAGTCAAAAGTCAGAGATTTCTCACTTCTGGTAACAAAATAATTCTGAATTCTTTAATATTCTAGAAAGAATTTGTTTTTACTTTATTATGATAGAGTAGTTTAAAACAAGAAAGAGGGAGTAGGGGAGGCATGAACTCGA
>PYHW01010717.1:7665824-7712748 GCA_013186435.1 Turdus rufiventris
CTGCCTGGTTTCAATGGATGGCCCATTAGCAGAATATCTCCCACAGAGATAAGGATCACTGCCCCCACCCTCAACAGATGGTGATAGACTAGATACCTTTTATCACACTCTGTATTGTAACCCAAGATGCGCCTTATATATGGACAAAGAACAAAAAGTTGCCAACACCCAGAAGTGTGGCTTATAATCAGGTGGGGCTTATAATCTTGAAATTACTGTAACTTTACAAGTTACTTTGTTCTAGGCACAAAAGTCATCCAAGGGACCAGCCAGAGTTTGAGTTAAGCACATTGTGTTTCCCATGCTGTGTACATACATATGGAAGATACTTTGACACAAATTTAGAAACAAACTTAGATACAATTTTATATAAAATGTTTCAATTTGAACAACTGTGACTTTATACTCTTAGTACAATGTGTTTAGTGAAAAAATGCTACCATGTGTTTTAAAAAGGTTGCAAAAACATTTTCATTTAAAAAGAGGTTTTCATGCTCATCACTTACTGAAACATTCCATTTTTGACTTAAATTTATGTATTGCTCAAAGGAATTAATGGAAAGATGGCTGACATATTGTATATTTAATAAGGATTAAAAAAACACATATTCCCTAGCCATGTCATGCAATAACCACAAATTCAGGAGTGAGGCTTTTAGTATTTTTGACCCTAGGTTACCTGAAGAAACTGATGTTTAAATATTCAATAGCTTTTGAGCTTTTTAAAAATGTTATTGTGAATCACGTCATGAGTTGATTATGCATACTGATTAATTCCGTTGACTAATTTAGTGAGAACACAATCAGAAATTATATTTTAACACTTCTTTATTGTAAAGATAGCTTGTGGGACAGGTTATCTGTGGTTCTTAGATAGAACTTGAACAAGTGTTCACATTCCTTCTGAGATAAAAGGTACCTTTCTAAAACACTTTCCAATCTTTATATACTTTTTGCAAAGAAATATCTGCTAGTGTTATGTCTACTGAGACTCAAGAGTAATTTTAAAGATTCATACTCAACAGATTTTATTTTGCTGCCACTTGGTACCCTAAGTAAATTCAGTATAACAATTTATAGCATCGTCTTCTCTTTTTACCTTATTTTTTTTTCTCACCTGTGAAGAACAGATATTAAAGCCTTTCTACAAGAAGTGTGAAATTATTACCTGTGATAGCACACATGGAAATACTTAGATGTCTGAATTCTGGTTATTCAAATCAGACTCCTTTAGATGAAAATAAATTCATAAGTTTAACTATTCTGAAAATCTTTAAACAAAGTAATCAAGTGTTCAGATAGATGATTTCAGAAGACATAGAACACACAAAATAGTAAATGTGACCTACAGTCAAAATACAACACAAATCAGAGTTCACAACACTGAGAAGATAATTTTTGTTTAAGGAATGCTTGGAGAAAAACTTTTCCCGAGCAATAAGTGAAATCACAAGTCAAGACAGCAAAAAGAGAAGATGTCCAGATAGTTGGAAATACAATAGTAGACTACTAAAAAAATGGACTGAAAGAAAGTTTTTAGGAAACCAGTCCTAGCACTATCACTAACAGGAAAAACACTTGTTTATCAGCAAGAGCTAATTGATCAGGGGAAAAAACAAACCTTAAATTTGACTAATGTAGCCTAATCTCCCTGACTCTTTAGGATCAGGTGGATATGTTTAGCAGAGACATCACTACTTCTTTAAGTTTTATAAGATTGTCTGTGTCTTATCTCCTCTGCTCCCTTCTGGTGGCATATTTATGATGTTTTTATGTGTTTGGCCTTTTCTTCTAAAGATCTTTAAGTATGTTGGTAAAGAGAGGATTTCCCTATGGTTTTAGTGGGTGGAGGGAAGTTTTTTCTGATTCCAAGGACAAGTTTTATTTTGCCTAAAATGCCTAAAAGCTTCTGAAGTTTAATATTTAATCGAAGTCAGTCATTAAGGCTCCTTTTATCATCAGAGATGAGAGATTTACATGATTTTAGACAAGGTTCTGAAACTGGACAGATAACTTAGCTTCTGGAGATCTTACTTTCTCATTGACCAAAGAGGATTGTGATTAAAAGGCATTTTAGAGTAGATGCTTAACTTTACAATGTTTGAAATTATGACATTATAAATTTGGACTGAAATTATGAAAGCCTTTCTGTAGAGCTGTCTGAATAGCTATTTGGGATCACAGAGGAACAGAATGAGTGTCGGCATCCATACCAACAAGCTAATTGTGTCATGAAATGACTTCTGTGTCTGAAGTTTTCTGATACTCGCACAAGGGACTAACAAAGAGACTAACACAGAGATTTTATGCCAGAATTAGTGTTCAAAAACCCACCAGCCCACATGTTTCTCTAACACTTCCTGTAACCCTATCATTTGATGTACTGAAGACATTATCACACTGTATCACTATCAGCACTCAACACATTCATAGACCTGCAGAAGAATTACAATCAAATTATGGTTGAATTTGGAAGGAGCCTCTGGAGGTCACCTGGTTGAGCCCCTTGCTCAAGCAGGGCCATGTAGAGCAGGACAATACCCAGATGGTTTTCATATATAACTGAAAATTGAGACTCTATATCATCTCTGGGCAACTTGTGCTGGTGCTCTGTCACCATCACAGTGAAAAAGTAGTTCCTTGTTCTCAGGGACATCCTCTTGTTTCTGGTTAAAGTTAGAAAAGGTTGTCTAATTCCTTAATCTATAAATGTAGAAAACTACAGTGCAGTAGTGGAGGCCAGGAGTTTCTCAATCAAATTTATATTTTGACAGTTGACTAGAGTGTTATGAATCGATCAGACAGACTGGATGACACTCAAGCAGTGCCTGATGCGCAACCTGAGCTGAAGATATTGGCAAACCTTTTCATTAGCACTGGATGCAGCAGGCTCCTTAATGTCTATCCTGGGATCATTCCTGTTTTGTGATCTGGTAACAGAGAAGGGAGAGACAGGCAAACATCCACCTGTGACCGCTGGGGTCAGGAAGCCTTCTGTTTCAGCCCTCATAAAAAATAACTCTTCTCTAAATATCTTGTCATTTTTATGTGATTGTGTAAAAGTCTCTTAGCAGACTTTTGTATTTGTCTTGATAAAGTGCTGCCTGTCCTAGATACAGTTTGTTTGGAAAAGGCTTTGGCACAAAAAAAATTAATTTACATTCATAGAAGTATTTTGTTGATTGGATTACTTTGAATTAGAATTAATGTAACATACCAAAAATATGCTGCATTCTTTTAATTTGTCTCATTTGATTTCTACATTGTACTCAGTTCCGCTCCATTTTTATATAGTTGTTTTTTATAATTTCATTTCTAATTATGTAATATTAGCTTTGCATATTTCTCTAATTTCTTAAGTAAGAAAAGCAACATAATTAAGTTATAGCACCCTATAAAAAACAAATTAATCAACACCCACATCACAGGGGTGTTAATACATTTTAGTGAGGTGAATACGGTGACTTTTGAAAGTGTGTATGTATGACTTATTCTACTCACAGGTATTACGTGTTGTACACCCACATTATGTGTGGTAAAAAAGTATCGCCCTAAAAATTATGATGTCTTGTCAATAGGTCTACTTTCTATACGGTGATTACTGAAAACCTGAAAAAAGATTTTCCTGGGAATAGTTAATCACAATAGTACAAGACAAATTATCCAAAATTTAAATCCCAAAAGAAATTGCAATCAATGATTTATGTATTTTGCCTAAAGAGGTAAAAAGAAATGGGGTGGTACATTGTTGTGGTGACGAGCGATACAGGGACCCCAGGCAAGTGCAAAGGATTTTGGGTCCTTATTGCCAAAACCTCAGCCTTTTCTAGCAGTTAGCCAGTTACCAGTTTACATCATTTTAAGGCACAGCAAGCCCAAGCCACCCAACCATGATGCGATGTGAGCATGTGGAATAATATAGTACATTTCTCACATCTCTCAACCCCTATCCCAGCTGAGTCACTCTCCCACAGTCCCCTCTACTTAGCCTAAGTAACAATTCAGAGCCCTGTTACCAGGCCTTCCCTTTATAAAGCCTTACCAATCAATAACAATTTCCCCTTCTTGGTTTATGTGTTGCACAGCTAAAACTGTCTGCACCAGTAAAGCCATTATCTTATCAACACTAAATATTGATTATTTCTTGCCCATGATATAAAATACATGGAATAGATACTACAATCATTAAGAACATACTGAGGATAACTATGCCATACATTGCTAAGTGTTTATACCATGCCTCGAAGCTGAGGTTGTTGAGCCATGAAGACACCCCCGCCTCTTAAACCCCATTCTTGATTGCATACTATACAAGTGAAAATAGGAAAGTTGTAAGAAAAGTAGGAAGAAATTATCCCTGAGAAATTATCTTGGAAAGAATGAATCTATGAAAAGCAGAAATTGCTACAAAACTTCTTAATGTAATGAGTCAGGAAAGCTTAATTCATATTAAAAATACTTATTTCAATGTAGGGAATCAAGGTACTGAAAGGACTTATTTCCCTAAGAATCAGGTCATAAGAAATAAGCATAATAACAGTTTTAAAAGCATCTACTGAATCATTTTCCCTCCGACATTATGAGTTTACAGTTCATGCCCATTAAATATCAACCTTCAAGAAATTTAAGTTTAGGAAATTTAAGGAAAAAAACTCAATGCAGTAAGTAAGAAAACTAGACTAATGTAGGTTCATTTTCCTGAACTGAGGAAGCAAGGAGTCTTAAAACATTTGCTCCAGAGTGCTACCCTGTGTTAGTGCAACTGTGCTGAAGCTACTTTCCTCCCTCTAGATTTGTGGGAAACGTGTTAATCTCTCTCAATTAGATATATATAGAGAGAAAGATCTTCTGATTTCAAGTTTACAGTTCCTCTTTGGAATACCACTTATGTGAGGAGGTTATGGTTTGTGTTTTCTTCTCTTGTTTTACTTTGTTCTTTGTTTTACTTTGCAATTGTTCAAAAGTCAGATACTAATCCAAACGAAAAGTAAATAAATGTATATAAAACACAATATATTGGTGTTTAAGTAGAAATGTAGACCAGAAGCATAAGATGAGCAGATTTAACTTACTTCCCTTGTGGCTGGAAGCAAGTAAGAAAGTACAGTAATCAAGGCAAACAAATAACCTTCATATTTGCAATCTGTTCTATACCTAAAAATAGATGGGGTGGACACATACTTTTTCTTTCTCAGACAACTTAATTGGAAATGAAAATTTTCTCAGAATTGTGATATCAAAGGGAAAAGGCATGTGTATTGCATTTGTGGGCAAAAGGTATTTCTTCTATATGTTCTCCTGAATTTTGCAAAAGGTTTCCACTTCCAGATATTTAGTAACGCATAAATTTGACAATTCTGCATCTTTAGGGTAACATGACGTATTGTGCATTTTCAGTTTGTGGTTCACCATTAAATGCAGTATCAGCACAGTTTAGGGCCTTGTTAACTTGGATTATTTCTAAAACTTACATTACAGCTCCAGTGAGTAGATATTGAAAACTTGAGAAACTTACTGGTCTCTTCCTGAAATGATTATTTTTTTCCAGAAGGAAAAGGAACTTCAATAGAGAGAAGAAATCTGGTCTTCCTTTATTTCTATTATCAATCAAACCAGCAAATTTATCAGAAATTTAATGTATGAAGGAACACTACAACATCAGAGACAGCTTGTAAAAGCTCAAAGTTCATCACAAAATGAATATTAAATATTTTGTAATTAAGTAATGTCCTTAGGCAAGATATATAAACCTGAAAGGATCTCTGCTTTCTGTGACCGATTCCTGTTCCTGTAAAATGTGTGATAAACGTAGGCAGTTTCTAAGGGTGAGACCTTCATTCCCGGCTCTGTCTTTCGGCTTCTTTTAAAATCAGACATACTGGATCCTCACAAGGAATTCAATGGATCACTACTAGATTTTGGAAGAAAGTTTCTCCAGAAGACCTTATTGCAGTATGCTGTTTGGCCTTTTTCTGTCTTGTTCTTGACATGCACAGGGCTTATCTAAAAGATTTATGTTGTGATGCTGCAATTCTGGCAGATGATATTAGTGATTTAGGAAGGACCTGTTGGGGAAGCAAAAGCTCTTCACTCTTAAACTGAAAAATCAATACTGGTGCAGTTCTACTGGCAATTTCTGGATGATTTATTCTTACTAATTATCAATGTTGCAGCATTTATTTCCAGTTGTTTTCATGGCTGAGATTTCACCTAGTGTTTAAGCATATAGAAAAACATGACTTGTAGGAAAATAGCTAAATATGATGGTTGTCTATTTAGCATGCAAAGGATCTGAACAGCGAAGGTGGAAAGATGAAATGTGCACACACAATAAAGACAAAGGACAGAAAATTAGTATTTAACATTTCTTTAATTCTTAACCCTGACTCACTGTGACTGTATTCATATAGATGAACACCACTCACTATCAATCCATCTCACCAAATGTACAGGATATTAACTGGACATATCTTGTCAAAAGTAATAGACAAAATTAAAAAACTAATCAATATTTCCTAAAATTAATGGCAGAATTAAAATTGCTTTGAGAAGAGCCATGCAGCTAAGTACTTTCTGATTAAATTTACTGAATATTACTTCAAAAATTATGTGCATTTCAAAAATTGTGTCGGAAAGCTATAATGTACAATAACATTTTTTGTGGAAGTTGGGGTTTTTTTTTGTTTTTTTTTTTTGTTTTGTTTTTTTTGTTTTTTTTTTTTGTTTTGTTTTGTTTTGTTTTGTTTTGTTTTTTGTTGTTGTTGTTGTTGTTGTTGTTTTCCCCCCTTCTTAGTCCAGAGAGGGTTGTTTTATTTAATTAATGTTGCAATATCCAGTTCCTGGAACAAAAGTGTTCACATTGAAATACCTTGATGTAATAACTAAGATAGAAGCCTGGGAGTGCCCATAATTTAATACTGATTTACATTTTTAAAAGGCATCCATATGTACTTTTCTTTTAAATGCCAATCTCTTTAACAAATAAGCAGATTATTCACAGTTTCCTGGGGAAAATCAGAGGTGTCTTCCATTCATTCTCAGTTGCATTTCCAAGTTATAGTTATAATTGCACAAAGGACTGTGTGCTGAAGAGAATAACTGCTAAGTTCACACAGTTGAAACCAAGCAGGCAAATTTAACTTAAGGGTAGTAGTTCACAGGTCCTGATGAGGTGCAACCACGAGTTCTGAGGTAGCTGGCTGATGTCATTATCAGGCAACCCTCAATTACTGTTGAAGGCTCCTGGAGAGGTGTGAGAGGACTAGAAGAGAGAATAAAGAAAATGTCACTCATCTTCAAGAAAGGCAAAGAGGAGGATCCAGGGAACTGCAAGACAATCAGATTCATCTTGTTTCCTGGGTAGGTGATGGAGCAGCTAATCCTGGAATTCTTTTCTAGACACATGAAGGACAAACAGGTGATGAGGAGTAGTAAACCTGGTTTTACCAGGGGAAAGTTATGCTTGACCAACTTAATCATAGAATCATAGAATAATTTAGATTGGGAAAGGATCATTGAGTCCAACTGTTAACCTAGCACTAGCAAGCCCACCACAAAATCATTTCCCTAAGCATCATGTCTACACATCTTTTAAATACAGCAGTTTTTCAACCACTCTTCTCCAAACCTACATTGTTGCTTGGGGTTGTTGTGATCCAAGTACAGGATACTTGATAACCTTCTATGAAAAAATTACTTGCTGATAGGTGAGGGCAAAGAAGTGGACATTGTTTACTTGTACTTCAGTCAGGCCTGTGGCCCTGTTGGGTAAGATCCACTTATCATCCAAGAGAAGATGACAAAATATGGGCAGGATGAGCAGAGAGGTTAACTGAAAACTATCTAAACAGTTAGGGCCCGAGCATGGTGATCAGTGGCACAAAGTCTTGTTGGAGGCCATTTCTGGGATGCCTCTGTGCAAAAGAGGCATGGACATACTGGAAAGAATCCAACAAAGGGCTACAAGGGGGACCTGAAGCCTCTCATATGAGGACAAGACAAGAGAGCTGGGACTGCTCAGCCTGAAAAAGAGAAGGCTTAGGAGACTTCTTAGGACAGTGAATCTCATCAATGTGCATAGATATCTCAGGTAAATACCTTAGAGAATGGTGCACAGAAGACTTTCCAGTGGTGTCCAAAGGCAACAGGCACAAACTGAAATACAAAAGGTTCCTTCTGAACATAGGAAACACTTTTTCAATTTTACCATGGTAAAACACCAGCACAGGCTGCCCAGAGAGGTGGAATCTCCACCTTCAGAGATATTCAAAAGCTATTTGAATGTGGTCCTGGGTAAGCTACTTTAGATGGTTCTGCTTGAGCAAGGGGTTCAACCCAGTGACCTCCAGAGTTTCCTTCCAAGTTTCATCATAATGTGAACCTGTGGTGCTGTGAAATTAGTTTTTTGAATTATTAGCAGCAGTCTGCGCACAAGGATTTCAAGATCAGTATTGGCAATATAACAGATAACCAGTGCTACAGAACACTTAAATACCATTAGCAGACCCACGCAGTTTTCTGAACATTCATTGTACATAATTCCCAAAAGCTTTAATCCCATAGGCACACTCAGAGCTCTTCACACTCACACATAAACACACTTGCACATAAACACTCACAGCAGCTGTGGGAACAGGATCCTCCACCTTGGTAATTCCCTTGGAACTGTTTGATCCTGCTGATGATTGCCTTCCTCTACAGCACAGTCAGCTTTGAGGCATATACCATCGTATATAGACAATTTTGGTCTCCAGTTAAATGCAAAGGTAAGATCCTGTTCCTGCCCTACCTTCTGCTGGTACTGAGGCTATACATGCAAGATTGGAACATGGCAGCTACTGACAATGTTAATCCCTTCTTGCATCCTGTGTGGTAGCTTGTCACAGCTTGCATAGCTCCAGTGAAGTTATGTGAGACTGCTTTCCTTTTTTTTTAATCAAAAATGAGCACTTTAACAGAACACATAAAGTGCATGCTCTGAACAGGACAATTGCTGAAATCAGTAAACAGTAGCAGGAACAGTAGAGATAGCAGCAGTAGTTTTCAGCTACCTGAGACTCATGTAGGTGAGGTCCAGGGTAATAAGATTCCACTGTATTGTCTGTACTTCCTGGGAGAAAAAAGAAGACGAATTCCCAAGGCCAAGGCACAAGCAGCTTTGATCATCCCTCTCCCTAATGAGGTTTCTAATGAAAGAACCTATGAAAAAAGTGTGCCCAAAAAGCCCTCATATACTATACTCTTTTTAACCCTACTATTAGTAGGGTCAAAAAGTCCCTAGTTACACTTCAAGAACAAGCTTGTTTTCTTGTTGCCTTTGCCTGACTTGTATCAAAGCCATAGAAAGCAACAACTGATCCTCACCATGTGTCCTTGATCAATAAGCTCAGAAAGAATCTGAAGGCAGTCTACAGTGTCAGCATGTAATGTTAACCCACTGCAAACCTATAGCTTGGGATTCAATCTACTAGGGCTGCTAGAGGTACAAGTTATGTTTCTGTGCTGAAAGTCTTAACCATGAAGTGCTGCAATCCTCAGCTGCAACTTTACTGACCCATCCTGGAAGACAAGGCCATTGTCTTTTTTGTCCAAAGGACACTGAGGCCAACGAAGTTAGTCACCTACAAAAGAGATACACAAACCAGAGTGCTGGGCAGAGTGTGTGACTTGACATAGGCAGGCTGTTGAAACAAACACAAAACCATGGCTGAAATGTAAAGAGCAAATTTGTTTCACTGCCTTACTAACCAGAGGATGCCAGAGGGGACACACAAATGGCAAAGCAGGCACCACCAGGCTCAGTCCAACCTGACAGGGAGGTGGGCCTGTTATTTGTACAAATTCATCAAAGGCCCACAATGCAGCTTACCACCATACTGTGATATCCCCTTTTATGAGCATTTTAATGATCTCTGATCTGCTGTCTCCTAAGACAGGGAGCTCAAGCACATCCATGAGAATGTCTCCAAGTCTCTGCAAACACCCATGTTATCTATACACAAAGACCTTTCTTCCAAAACAGCATAAACAGCAGTCGGCATACCATATGGGGTTTTCCACACTGTTACTTTCCAGGCCTTGGCAATCTCAGCTGCAGCTCACTTGAACAAATCTGCCATCCTCCTCACCACTCTTTTGCTTTTAACCCCTTCCCACCAACAGGGACCGAGCAAGTATTCAGCAGTGAGAACTGCTGAGTACTTTCAATCTTATTGTTCTTGAGCACAGTAATTTCACAATTACAAGCCTCACTGACTGTAAGCTGCATCTCCTCCTGGTGTTGGCAACATTTTGTTCTTTGTCCATACATAAACCATACCTGATTATAAGCCGCTCTGTCGTTTGCAGCAAGGACCCGAGTGCAACAAAGTTGCCACTTAGCAACAGAATCGCGGGATCACAGGGTTTACTGGCTCGGCTCGGGCCGTGCGGGCTCAGCCTGCTCGGGGCTGCTGATGGGGCCAGGTGGCCCAGCTTGGCGCTGCCGCTCTGTGGGGTCGCTTGGGGCCAGCCGCCACTGCCTCCGGGCTCACTTACCCCGGCCCGGGGCTGCCCTGCAGTGGCAGGTGGGGACGGAGCCTACCAGCACCCATGGTGGCAGTGGCAGGTGGGGGTGGGAGCCCCCTGCCTCCCTCTTGAGCCGCGGGGATGGCAGCACAGAGCTCTCGCCTCTCCCTCAGGCTGTGCTGCCTGAAGGAGGGAGCTTATCACCTCCCTCCCCCTGCGCTGCTTGCGTCACGGAGCCCGCCTCTACCCACCATGCAACAGAGTAACCAATTTGTAACAATCACGTAAACCCGGGTTTTAATGGCAGGTGCTCAGCTTGGCGCCTCGGCTGCACTTTCGGGGTTGGAAATTTCAGAAAATTTTTCACATATTAGCCACTTCTGAGTGTAAGCCGCATTTCCAGGGTGGGAGCAAAATTTTAGTCAAAATGGTGCGGCTTATAATCATGAAATTACTGTACTTGAACATGAACTTGCCTGGACTGAGAATGCAGCAGGTAAGACTTCCCTAGGAGTCCTTTTTCCAACAGAAGGGCTCTGGCAATTTTTAAATTTTTTTTTTCCTCCCACACAATGACAGAAGCAGTTATATTCACTCACTCAGGATATGAGGCAACCAGATGTAATTACGTCTGCAAATTTCCAAAGGCTTGAGTAGATATAGATAGCAATAAAATGTTACAGAATAGACATGGATATAAGAGGAGTAACACAAGCTGTGACTGCAGGACTACTCTAAAGGGGAAGAGTCTCTCTGGTCTCTGATACTATCAACATAGTGAAAATTAAGCATTCAATAGAAGCAAACTGACTCCTCCCAGAATCTCCTTTCCCTATCTGAGGCTTCATATAAGATCCCTGGGTTAATAATACCATGACTGCACATTTAGGGGCTCATAGGCTACACCTTGCTCCCCAGGTCTACTGAAACATCTCTGGTGCTTCAAAGGAGGAGGAGGCTGAGAAGTTACTCTGGGCTCTGAAAGCGCATCTCTATAAATGGTTTTAAACTGCCAATTTTTAAAACAAATTTAATACTAAACCACTATATCACTATCCCCTGGTCATAAAGTTTTGCAGGGGCAAAGGCAGAATCAGCAGATGTTTTTATCCAAAGTCTTCAAGTTTTTGCATCAGAACTATGTACTTCTCGCCATGCATATCCTGGAGAAAACAGATTTGTATGGGAAATAGTCTTAAGCTTGTCTAAACCTGGAGACACAGTAATAAAGCATGTATGCCACTCATGTTTTGACTTTCTCCCCACAAGATAACAGAAATACCAAAAAAAAATGATAAAATATATAGAATCAGAGAATCATAGCATTGTTTAAGTTGGAAAAGAACTTCGAGTTCACACAGTCCAACTGTTAATTCAGCACTGCCAACTTCACCACTAAACCATGTCCCTCAGTGCCCTATGTACACTAATACCTCCAGGGATGGTGACTCATCAACTTCCTCAGGCTTGACAGCCCTTTCCATGAAGAAATTTTTCCAGATAGCCAATCTAAATAGCTATAAAGGTATTTCTGGATCTCTCCCAAAGATGTTATATATAGGTTTATATTCCAGAGTCTGCATCACTTCCAATACAATTTCATTACACAATGGCAAAATGGAATTATGTAATCACAGATATGAATTCCATTTTACAAGTTAAATGAAAGGTTGCACTGTGGAAGACTACAATTTGCAAAAGTATACATGCCACTAGTAAAAAGATAATAGTGCTTGGTGAGAAGCACTGAGCTAATCTGATTAAACTTAACTTTATTGGTTTTAGGAAGTAACATAAATCATTTAATCCTTCTCAGTAAAATAATAGTGATTTACCAAACACTGTAGATGGTTTTCTAATCTATTGTTCACAGAAGTGAGTAAAAAAATAAGTAAAATTAATTTTTTAAGGATTCCTGTCCAAAGAAATGTTTGAAAAATACCTGGGAAAGTAATCATCTAAATTCTGGCAAATAATAGGTAAGACTGATATTTTCCTTGCAGTTTATATAAATATTTGGTACTTTATTACACTTCTGTCTGACAGTGGTACTGCACTGTAACAATGATGGATGATAGCTATCAATTTATTTATCCACTGGGAAATATAGACTTACCAAATTGTAGTCCTGGGATAGGGAAAGGAATAAAAATGAAAATACAAGAACTTTATCAAATGTCAGACTCAAAATTATAAATTTTAGAGCTTTTTTTTTTTTTTTTTATGGCTCTAAATTGGCATGGGACAAATAGGAAATGTATGAACAAACTTGAAATGCATTTAATTTTTAAATATCTGGTTTAGTAATGGATCAGATCAATTCCCTGAAAGTTTTCTCTTACAGGAAACATACTGAGCACAACAGACTGTGGAAGGTGCCATGGCAGTGTGAGAAAAGCATCACTGCAATGTTAAAACTTGGAATACAAAACCAAAACACATTTCTCCCCCTCCTCCCTTATGCCCAAAAACCTTTCAGGGCATTCAAAGGGACAGCCAACATCAACAAGCACTGGCAGCAAGACAATACTGCTGACATGCATATTGTTCAGAAGCACATGGAATGGGAAGAAAAAGTTGGGAAAACTCTGGACAGTATATATGCCCCTGTACATGAAATAGGACAAGAAAATCTGGAAAACTCTGGACAACCTATATGTCCCACTGGTATGTCAAATAGTTTATGTATATAATAAAAGAGAAATCTTGGATGTTTTTTATGGTAAGTTACATTCCCAAAATTCTTGTATGCTAATTGGAAATGTTTTTAAGTAGTACAAATTACTTATATTTTCATTAAATTAGCAAATACCCAGCATCAAAGCCTCAAATGTTGACAGGAAAAGAAGGGTAGCTGTAAAAGGAGACTCCCTTCCAGGGGAACAAAGGGCCCAATATGAAGACAAGAAACAACTCACAGGGAAATCTGCTGTCTCTGAGGAACATGGATAAGGGACACTGGAAAATTCTCTGGTCTACCAAGGCCCTTTGATTTCTATCCACTATTTGTTGTTCCAACTGGCAATGACAAAATAACAAAGACAAGTCCAGGGGCAAACAAAAGAGACTTCAGGGCCATGTAATGATTGGTAGAGGGATCAGGAAGGAAAATCACAAGTAGTGATTTTCTCGATTCTTCAGGAACAAGAAATAATATCGGTAGGGATAGGTAGACCTATCCAGCCAATGCATGGCTCTGAGGTTAATGTCGATGGAAAATTTTGGATTTGTTGACCATGGAATGATCAATTAAACAGCTGATCAACTGATATCTGAAAGGATGCACCTGCCTCAGAGGAGAAAAAGAGTTCTAGCACAGGAAATAGCAGGGCTCATTGACAGAGCTGTTAACTAGCTTGGAAGAGGGGAAGAGACAAAACCAGGCTTGAGTGATGGCGTGGTAAGCCAATATTTGAGGAAACAAGAACTTATGGAATATCTCATTTTTTTTTCATGAAGTGCTGGCTGTTTTGACTACAAAATACGACACCTGAAATATTTCTAGACCAATTCATGCAGCTTGGGGAACAAACATGAGGAGCTCGAGGTTTTGGTCTGGTACCAGAGATATGACATCACTGGCATAAGTGAAATCTGATGGGATGAGTTCTGTAACTGGAGTGTCTTGTTGGATGGTTACAGGCTCTTCAGGAGGGATAGGCAGGGTAGAAGAGGCAGAAGGGTGGCTTTGTAAGTAATAGAAGGGGTGGAATGTATGAAGCTCAAAGTTGGCAGTGGTACTGTTGAGAGCACCTGAATAAGAATGAAGGGACAAATAACACAAATCTCATTGTGGGAGTTTAGTATAGATCTCCTAGCTGGGAGACTAATGCTGAAAATTATTATTTAAGGAACCAAGGCACACTTTGAAGACACCAGTCTTGGGAATCCAGAGAAATCCCAGATAACTGGAAGCTGGAAAACATTGTCCAGATTTTCAAGAAAGGCATGGAGGAGGACCCCAGAAACTACAGGCCTGTCAGTCTCACTACTGGTAAACTTACGGAGAAGATTATTCTAAGAGGTATTGAAAAACACCTGAGAGACAATGCAGTCATTGGTCACAGCCAGCACAGTTTCATGACAGAAAAGTCCTGTTTATCAAACCTGATCTCTTTTTATGGCAAGGTAACCCACTTCACAGGAAGCCAGTTGATGCAATGATTTTGGATTTCAATACTGTCTCCCACAGAACCATCTAGATGGAATGTCCAGCTCACAGCTGGATAAGCACATCATGTGATGGGTGGGTGACTGGCTCATAGGACCAATCAAAGGGTTGCAGTGAATGGGGTGACATCAGGCTGGTGACCTGTCACTGCTGGGGTTCAGCAGGGCTCCATCTTCACTCTTGTTCTCTTCAACAACTTCACAAATGACATGGATACAGGACTGGAATGGATACTAAGCAAGTTCACAGATGATGAAAGCTGGGAGAAGCTCCTGACTCTCTTGAGGGCAGGGAGACCCTGCAGAGAAACCTGGACAATTAGACTGGGTAGTCACCAACCATGTGAACTTTAATAAGGAAAACTGTTGAATTTTCACCAGGAATGGAACAATCCTGGATGTATGGACAGAGCACCCTGAGTGTATGCTGGACAGCAGTGCGGTAGAAAGTGATCTGGGGATCCTGGTCCATGGCAAGTTGACCCTGAGTCAGCAGTGTCCTGGCAGCCAGGAGAGCCAACCCTGTCCTGGAGAGCATCAGGCACAGCATCACAGCTGGGCAAGGGAGGGGATTGTCCTGCTCTGCCCTGAGCTCTGGGGCAGCCTCACCTCCAGTGCTGGGGCAGGTTTGGGTGCCACAATATAAAAAAACACATTAAACTATTGGAGAGTGTCCTAAGGAGGGCAGCAAAGATAGTGAAGGGTCTGGAGGGGAAGATGAATGAGCAGCAGCTGAGGTCACTCGGTCTGTTCAGCCTGAGAGGAAAAGACTGAGGGGAGACCTCACTGCAGTCACAGCTTCCTGTGAGGGGAAGAGGAGGGGCCGGCACTGATCTCTGCTCTGTTGTGACCTGAGGGAATGACCTGAAGTTGTGTCAGAGGAGGTTTAGATTGCATATTAGCAAAAGGTTTTTCACCCAGAGGGTGTTTGAGCACTGGAACAGGCTCCCCAGGGAAGTGGTCACAGCACCAGCCTGAGAGAGTTCAAGAAGCATTTGGACAATGGTCAGTCACATTATGTGACTTTTGGACTTTTGGGGATAGTGCTTTGTAGGGCCTGGACTTGGACTTCAGTGGTCTTTGTAGGTCTCTTCCCACTCAAGCTATTCTGTGATTGTGTGATTCTGTGATTCTATAAACTTATGAAGTAAGCAAAGTTAAGGTTTTTGTTTGTTTTTTTTTTTTTTATTATATTTCCAGATGAGGATGATGGCTAATACCATTACATACAAGAAGGATATATAAAAACATAGGGTCTTATACAGTTTTATAATGTCTAGCTTTCTCTTTTTTTCTAAAAACATTGAGCTCATGGTATACATTAATAATAATTTTTCCAAACATTATCTTTTTTGCTTTAGCTTTTAGTCCAGAGGTTCTTGGGAAATGTCTCTACAAGGCATACATGAACTTTGAGAGTTCTGAGCTATTATAACTCCACCTAAAAAACTTTATTCATAGTATCCTTTCCTAAAACCATTTTTTGTCTTAAAAATTACTATTTTTCTTCTAATTAATCCCAGGCAATCTCCTTAAGTCCTTTGTTTTAATGTGTAAACTATTTGTCAGAGGTTTCTTTTCCACATATACAGGATTTTTAAAAAATCCCTTTTATGCATAATGAACTTTTATAATTAGCTGTCACCTTAATTGAGAAATAATTTTTAACATTAGCATTCTTTAGGGAAAATTTTTCTGAAGTATCATTCTTGAAGAGAATATGTTTTAGTCCTGTGTCATGTTCTGATTTATCATGGCAATTTTAAGTCTTGCATAATTGTTTTGACCTAAAATTAGATAAAATATATTAGTGTTTCCATTGACTAGACAGTATAGCAGTTCTTGTAATGTCACTATACATATCTATATATATATAAATCACTGTAATTCTACTTTCCACTCGCTAATAATGGCTGGCTGGGGGTTTAAGATTGTCATTATCATTTATAAAATGTGTGTGTGTATATATATATATATATATGTAACTTTGTACTCAGACATGAAATGCCTCCATCCACAATTGCAAAGTCAAGAATCCTTCTAGATGTATTCACCTACAGACCTATAGGTAAAATAAAGAGGAAGAAGTAGAGAAAGAAGATATTAACATACCAGAAACATCTTTTCTGACATATGTATCATGACTTGTCTCAAATAATTGGTTCAAGATAAAGTTTTTTTTGTACTGTTTTATTACCAAAGAAACCAAGACTACTCTTTCCCATTACATCTTTACCTACAATCGTTTGTGTGTCTCATTTGCCTTTTTTTCTGTTTTTTTATGTCCCCCTGTATCTGATAAATATGTTGATGGATACATTAAGTGCTATTAAAAATTATTGTCAACCTGTTTATAGACACCATTAAAAATCATTGTCAACCTGTTTGTAGACACATTCTTCTTGGTTATACAAATTTCTTCCTTTTTTAAAAAGTTTTTTTTGCTTTAAAGTAGTACCTGTGTGGAATTCAAACCTGTTTGAATAGGCTCTTAAATACCAACATAATACTAATAACAACATTATCATATTCATAATGTTATTGCTATAAAGAGAGGGCTGAACTGAACAATGTGTTATCTTTTTTTCTCCATAGAGAAGTTAATTTAAATTGAGAAAGGAATATTTTTGGGCGGAAAATGATCTCACAAAGAGAGAATTTTCAATTGCGCTGAAGATTTTTTATGGATACTTTTATTACTTTTGTTACATTTCTGTCCCTAGATTGTGTAAGAAAAGCACATAAAACAATGTTAAAATACATTAAAACACTAATTTTTCTGTCAGGTTTTACTTGCACAGTCTGTAGCTGCTGGAATGTAATAACAATTGTTTCCCACTATGATCCCTAGAACACAAACCCTTGCAAAAGCAATAATTCCCAAAGATGTGTTACAACTTATTCTTTGTACAAAAGATTCTTTTTTTTTCAGTTTATCAGAAGATTGTTTAAAAGGCATAAACTGGTACAGCATGTTGAAATGAAATTAAGTCTGCAGACAGACCCCCTGTGAGGACTGTAAATGACTTCCAGATAGCTCTACTTAATAGCTCTGTTACCAGTGGGGTCTCAGTTAAGTTAGAATAAAACTTGCCATTCTTTTTGTATAGTTCAGTAAGGAAACATAAAATATGTTTTACTTGATATTGTATGTTTATTTTTCTAAGATAACCTACTGGAGATCGGGGAAAAAATTGCAACTTCAAATATGAGACTTATTCTTCTTACTTGCACAAGGCTTTTGACCTGTCCCAACCAGCAGTTCACAGGCTGAGCCATGAAATGAGCCACAAGAAGGTTTATGAAGTGGTCATCAGCAGTGAGGAAATCACTGGCATTCTAAGCTTTAGCGATGTGACTTGTTGATTAACAGAGTTTGGACATTTCCAATGAAAGAATAATAACTTTAAATTCTTTTTCACTTTGATTTTTCCTCATGTTCTAGCTACTTTTCTCCAATGCATGAAAGAGAAACACTTTTTTCTGTTCTCTGAGATTGTTTGTCATCTAATAAATTTCTTTCTTTTTAAAGCTGTCGTACCAGACAATAGAGCTGTATTATAGGGCAAGGCTTATAGAGTGAACATTTAATGTGGTCAAACTCAAACATTTTTTGGGAACAAATCTCGCAGTAAGAGGGACCTCCAAGCCATCATTTATCTGCTAAAGTGGGTCCTGTCATAGGAAGTCTGTTTATCCTGCCTGGGCTTTTATTAAAGCAGTACACCGTGGCTGCTACTCAGAACAGGAGTTGTTTTCCTCCTGTGAAGACTGGGGTTCAGGAAATACTCTAAGAGTAGTACATATCACAGAATCACAGAATCATTAGGGTTGGCAGGGGACCTCATATAATGGACCTTAGAGATCATCTAATCCAACCCTCATGCCAAGGTAAAGGTAAAGAAATTCTTCCTCATGTTGAGGTAGAACTACCTATGTTTTAGTTTATGGTAATTGCTCCTCATTCTGTCACTGCACACCACTGAGAAGTCTTGCAACATTCCCTTAACACTCACCTTCAAGATATTTATTTGCAGTAATAAGATCCCTTCTCTCTCTTCTCTAGACTAAAGAGTCCCAGCTCCTCCAGTCTCTTACACAAGAGATGCTCCAGATCCCTTACCATATTTGTGACCCTCCACTGGACCCTCTCTTTTACTGTGGGACCCAAAATCGGACACAGTATTTCAGATGTGGCCTTATTCAGGCCAAGTAGGGAGCCAAGACCAACTTCCTCCACCTGCTGACCGCTTGCTTCCTGCTGCACCCCAAGGTACCACTGGCCCTCCTGGCCAAGCTGGTGCTTGGGGTTATTTCTCCCCATGTGCAGAACCCTGCATTGGCCCTTGTTGAACCTTACTGGGTTTCTCTCTGCCCAAAAATTCAGCCTATCTAGGTCCTGCTGAATGGCAGCAGAGCTGTCAGGTGTATCAGTCATTCCCCTGACTTTTGTACCAACATGCTCAGAGGTACTTTCTATCCCTTTGTCCAGGTCATTGAAAAACAAATAAGACTGGAGCCAGTATTGATCCCTAGGAAGCATCACTGACTACACACCTCCAGCTAGAATTTGCTTTGTTGACCACGACACTCTGAGCTTTGCCATTAAGCCAGTTCTTGATCCACCTCACTCTCCTTTCATCTAATTGCATTTCCTGGGCTTACCTTTGGAAATATTGTAGGTGACAGCGTCAAAAGACTTGCTAATCAAGGAGACAATATACTGAGCTCTGTAATACATGTATAGCATAAAAGGTTACAGAAAGCACAAAGAATATCCAATAATTTCATAATGGCTTTGCTTTTTCCCTAAGGGTTTCAGTAAAATATCCTGCTCTTTGTAGCAGTGGTTTTTGAGACAGCAGAAACCTGGCTGCGATTGAGAATTCCAAATTGAAATGTCAAACCAGAAAAGACACTTCTATGCATTACATTAAACATTATCCCATCCCTCTCCATGGCATTTTTACTGTTTATAGCCTCTTCCTCCTCTCAAATTATGTATTTTTGGTTTTTTTTTTTAATTTGACATGTAGACAGTTGATTTTTTTTCCAGTAAAGGTAGTCCAGCTGCATCATTAAAGGTAAAATTCTTCATTAGGGAACAAAGATTTTGTCAGGTCGTGTACAGTGGGCATCAACACCCCTAAGAGCAAACTCTTGTTATAACCTGATGTTCTTAAAATAGTTCCAAACTCTGACTTAGTGCATTATAAGGAAATAGATAGACCAGTAACATGACAAAGCATGTTTGGTATGCACATTATATTTGCATGCAATTAATGGAGAACAATTGGTTTAGGATGGTGACTCAGTTCAGTGGAGGATGAATTTTCCAAACATATGTTTTTATTTAACTCTTCTGATGACACTTAAAATGTAGTTATGCAGTACTCCAGCAAAAAATAACCGATAAATATTCGAAAGCATTTTTAGATCTTTGTTACACACGTGATGGTCAACTTGGTTGTGGAATAACCCTGTCAATTCTTCTAATAGCATGATGTGTAAAAGATCACAGCTTTTCACATCTACAGAGGAGTAGACACTTTGTGGGACTGCAGGCAAGTTTTGCTTTCAAATTTTGTTATACCTATGTGCTTAGATACCTACTTATGGTTGCCTTAGTAGTTTTGATAATCCAATTATTTGTATTTTCATTTAGCATATTTCTTCCTTACTTCTAGTTAGAAACAAAGTAAATAAAGTTTTTCTCTTTCCAGCAATGCTATAGATTTCTGTGTGACCCTGAGAAAGAGGTCTTTTTTTTTTGGCTCATCCACTTGTGTAATAAGTGTAAAAAATATCACACATATTCAGGAGAAATTCAGGAAAACTAAGGTGAAAAAAAATTATTTTCATTATAAATTTGAAAACAAATTTGAATTGTCATTGTTCTTTTTCTTTCTATGAACTTACAGCTGCCATAGGTAACATGGCATCTGAAACAGAAATGTGGCTATCATGAATAACAACCAGCATGCACATACATTGCTTCTGTGATAAATTCAGCTTTTAATGTTGAATTGTGAAACTGACAATTTGTCCCATCCCAAAGATCGGATTGCTTTGCATCTCATTCTGGATCATATTTCTCTTACAGTAGCCAATGAGGATTGTAAACTGAGAATATGGAAATAAAATGCAATACACAATTTTTTTATAACATAAGTAATACAAATTTAAACAGTCTTAATTGCGCATACAGTAGTAATGACTACAATTTGATGTGAATGTTTCCTGCAATAAAAAGCCTTTCCATGAAGCAGTCAGTGAATTATGTATATTATTGAGCAGATTCTACATTTTTGTGTTCTTCTCCAGTTTGGAAAAAAAAAAAGTATCAAATCAGCTATTTCTTGTAAATCATTTGTGAAAATCAGATGATTTTCAGGCTTTCTAAAGATGTAATTTCTGATATTTTTCAAGAAAACTTTTTTTCAATATATTTTTCTTTTTTAGATTTACATGGCATAGAAGGACTTCAAGCATATAACCTGTAATGCAAGCTCGAAATAAGAATGTGGAGATAAAATTGCAAATGGATAAGTGGGCAAGTACCACTCAAACTCGTCCTATACACATAAATGAAAAATTGTGGGTTTTTTTCCTTAAATCAGGTTGATGATGGATATTGATATGTACCTGCAACCTTTTAAACTTTCTGTAGTTATGCTGGAGTTTCAAGGTATATATCCCTTGTTTATTCCTTTTCAGTGGTTAAATGGACTTTCTGTTGGGCTCTACCAAGAAAGTGCAAACAGTATTTCTGGAAATAATTTCAAGATTATTTGTACTTTTCTTTCTGATTTCTTGAACAGCAGGACAACACCTAAACCTCACTGCAGGTGCAGCTGCAAGCATGTCTCCTGTCCCCAGCTCTGAGATCTGTGTCCCTTCCAGATTTATGTACCAACACCTCTTCCCTGAAGGAAAAAGCTGGCATAACGATAGTGTGTAATTGTGTATTACCTTAATGTGGAGTGGAGATGTGGCATCTGGCTTGGCGACAGAGAAACAGACCATTTATGCCTGAAAGAATCTGCAGAATTTGAAAGGCAGAGCATAAAACTTTCACTTTTAAGAACCAGAGGAAACAATGGGGAAGAGCAAAAGATAATGAATGCTACTGCCATCAGGATTCACAGTGCATGTTATGCATAATTTATACATTTTTAGATTATCCAGTGTACACCTATACATTTGTAACCTATTAGCCAGCAAGCAGGAACAACAAATACCATGTTTCTTTGAAAATTTGCAGACCATTCAAATTATTTTGGTAGTTGATTGGTGTGGATCTTTATTCAATTAAAGGCAGAAGAGTAGCAAGAAAAGAAGTGGACAGACAATTATATATATCACTTTATTAAAATAAAATCAGAAGATTAAAATAAATTAAAGATCCTGTATTGAAAAAGACAGCTTATAAACTCTTATTTTTGAGGGGTGACATTTCTGTATAGAAAGTTAGTTTTGCAAATCTCTAATTAGGTACATCATAGGGGCAGAATTAACCCATCCTTGTAATGAATGTGGACAGCTTCTGTATCTCTATTTTGTTTTTACTGTTATCTAAAATTTCAAAATAATTATAAAATGAGGCTCTGCAAATCTTTTATAGCTGTTCCTTTCACCTCCCTGCTGTTTTCTGTCTGCTTTAAGAGTGAGTAGTTTCCCTCTCCCTCAAAATGAGCGGCTTTCTATCTATTTCCCTCCATTTCTCTCCAATGCCCACAATTACCCGACAGCGGTGCAAGCAGCCTGGGAGCCCTGGGTGGCAGTGGGCATCATACCACCTCCTCTGGGTGGCAGGGACTGGGGACAACAACCGGCCTGGTAAGAGGGTGAGGGCAACCCCTCTGCCTGGCTGCAGTACCCAAAGCTCTCACACATGAGAATACTTGCACCAAACTCAACCATTCTCCGCAGAAGTTATCAGCGAGCAAGCTGACAATCAGCTGAAGTCAGTGTGCAGCACTGAGTGGGACCGACATCCCCCAGGGTTTGGGGGCACAGGGGCTTTTGCATCAGCATGTTGGTGGGGTCTGGGCAACTGCAGGGGCATGTGCTAGGCTGCAGAGGCCTTGGGAACAGGATAAATGTGGAAAACCATCCTCTCTGGAGAAGGGACTGGGGCCTGTGAGCCATACCTGTGTTGAGGCTGTGTGTGGGCAGAGGGAATGCAGAGATCTGAGTGCATCTGTTGGGTCAGAGTCTGGGCAGATTACTCCTAGAAGAATACTAATAAAGTGCTTTTACTAACATTTTGTAAGAGTCTTGTCATCTGGTTTATCTGTAGAATTGCAGAAATTGATCTTGAAACTATTGCTCACTGACCGCTTGCTAATTATGTGCTATTCATAGATGCAGAAATCAAGTTTTGATGTTGACTGGAGTCCAAGCATGTAAGCTGAACATTTTTTCCCTGAGATTCATGGCATCTGAGTGAATAACTTGTCATTTGTGTGACTCCTTTCTTTCTCTTCTTTACCAAGCCCTGCCTTTTTTATTGAAGCCATGTTAAACTCTTTTTGACTATCTTTTTCTATTTGAAATAAGGTACTATCAAAAGGGCTTTTTGTGCAACTCGCTAATACAAGTCCCTTCTGATAAAGCATGCACAGCTATGCAAGTGGATGCCAATTTCCACATCTTCTAGAGACAGCTACAATATTCTAAGAAGATGGTAGCTGCATCTCCCATCAGGTATCCTGTTCCTTCAAATGTTTTCTTTCTATTTTCAAAATGGAGATCCATACTCCCTGAGATGATGAAAATGAGAGAAACTTGAAGAAAGGAGCATATGAGCTGAAATTTAGCAAAAGCTTTTGCTATTTAAATATCACATTTTTGCACGACCTGATTATACAGTCACACAAATATCTTATTGTCAGAGATCTGCCTAAAAACGAGATAAAAAAAAAAAAAACAAATAATTTCTTCTTGTGGGTGAGACAGGTACATGACCACATGTGCAATTTTGCATGCAACTTGGTAAAACTGGACTGCAAGTATATGCTGAAAGTAGTTCTGCAAAAAAAGAACATCCATACTTGCTGCAAATACACATTTAGCATCTAAATATAAATCCTTTTCAATTTTGGTGTGTGAAAACTTCTCACTAGCTGTTTTTCCAGTTGTACTCCTAGGATAACATTGCTTCTGGGTCAATCTTTTTCACTTAAAGCACGGTCCATAATAGGTATGCATAGACTGCAGCTCTCAGATCCCCACACCTTGACAAAAATATTTTCTTCCTAAAACAAGGCTGTAGATTTTTCAGTGAGGCCTATGTCTGTGATAAATTTCAGCTGCCAGACCACGGCAGTTCCAGGAAATCATGCATAGCTTTAAATATTGAGTTGTTTATTCTACTTATCCATTTCTATAATGAATCATGTGTGCTTAAATTCCCAGTGAAAAAAATATAGGAAGTGTCAGCCACATTGTCTGAAGTCCTCCACAAGGTTAAGGGTGTCTGAGGCAGGTTTTAATGATAAATATTTCTCAATACTGCTATGGCACTCAAGAAAAACCCGTGGAACATACACATGTAGCACATAAGCCCTGATTTTTTTCAGGGATAATTTATCTCTGCTTCTGAGAGTACTTCTACATTAGCAAAAGATTGGTCTTGTTAATGTGATCTACTACTGAGAATGTTACATGACACTTTATCACCAATGATGTATTAACTGGAGACTATAACCTGAAAATAATGAACACAGGAGTATAGCTCCACTATCATGTCATAAACTCTAGAAACTATTTTACTTTTCTCTGCAAGAATTGAGTGGCCCGTGAATTTAATTGCTATGCACTGGTTAGGCCTACATTTTATTTAACCTTCCTCACATTTACCTTCACTGACTACTTGCTGTGTTTTAATACTAAGAGAAACTATTTAATCCACTCAAATATTTCCATTAGATTCTCCTTCTAAGTGGCATTATGGACAATTACACCTCCTAGTAAGGCAGGTACTCATTGTTAGAACAATATCTGTTGTCACTGGAGCACAAGATAGTCTGTGTGGCTCATGAATTGAGGCAGATTCAAAAAGGTTTTTAATTGCATTTTAGTTCTTTAATGTTCATATTAGTTTTTTTTCCCATTACCTAAAATCTGAGATAAATAAATTTCAATGAAATTACTGATATACTGCATAAGCTTAGAGCTAAGTCCCATTTCTCTCTCTTTCTTTCTTTACTTGTATGGGTTTCTGATAGTGTTTTTTGTGTTATTATGTTTCCTTTTGCAAGGTCCTTAATACTCTTTCTGAGTGCTGTTACCCAACAAAACAATCTTTAATTTGCAAAGACTATCTAGCATTTTTTCTAGTGGCTTACTCTTCTTCTCACTGCTTTTATGGAAGGCTTTGGACCTCTTCAGCATGAAAGAGTTCAATGGAGAAAAGTCTTTGGATTCCTAGGGATGATATAGCTGTTTTGTGATCTTAGACAAAATTTTCTTTTGCTCAATTGCCATATTGCAGATATTTCATACTGCGAAAATTAATACTTATGACTAGAAATGATTCTTGGTACCCAGATGTACTTCATGAAGGGAAGTAATTAATTACTAAAAAAATTATTACTTCACCTTCACCCCAAGGGTCTACTCCTTCTTAGACCATCTAATAGAAATTATGTTTCTTAATAATAGTGACATAAGGGATGTCTGATCCTTTCATTTCTAGAGGCTTTAAATGTTATTTTAGCAGCTTTGAATACACTGGGTTTTTCTTTTCCCTTTTGAATTGGGCAGGTCATTATGCCTTGCAAGAAAATTAGATTGCAATAAGATGTCATAACAATATATTTCCCAGGTTCTTTTCTGATTTTCTTTGGGCGGGGGGAGGGGTGTTTTTATTTTTAAACGCTGAATTACAGAAACTTCTTATGTTCTTACTTCTGAAAATACAGCACTGCCATTGCATATTATTTTTAAAATTGAAGCCTCGTAGTAGAATGCTGTTGGAAACTAGTGAAGGCATAACACAGGTCACAACACAGACATTGCTGCGAGGTATGCACTGTTGTGGGGATTTTTTTAACAAATATATGAGAAAAGAAACAATGGTAATCACAGAGGGTGAAGTATGCTTTAGTGTAGGTGACAGATAATGAAGTTTTGCATTGGCTTTTCCATAGCATGTTATTCCTTCTGGGGGATTGATGTGTGATTATAATTACACCCCATGAGAAATGGTTTCAAGCTTGCAATCTAGTTTGCTTTGTGTTTGTCATTTTGCAGGTATAATTTTCGGAGGCTGTGTGTTTCCTGTGACTGTTACACTTAGAATAAATTACATAGGTGGAAGAGGGATGCACTGTCGGTGCTCCGTGAAGAGTAATTTGCCTGGTATGAGCTCACAAGGCATTATCTTACAATGTTACAATTAATCAAGCACCTTTTGGCAAGTTAATGTCAGCTGCAGAGCAAAAGACTGCTGTCACATCATGACTTGCTAGTCCTCATTAGCTGTATAATAACCTTTAAAATTGCAGGGGCAGGCTGACATTACTTAATGTAGGTTCTACCCCTGTGTGCACATGCTCGGCTGAGAAGACCTAATAACTTCCATAAATAGGTACTTTGCAGTATCAAGAAAAGATCCATAATCTGGCCTCTTAATTCTTATTTTTTTTGTCCTGAAAGGCATGGTTATTCATGAATTGCAAATTTTATTTCTCTTGTTTCAGAATATTTAAGTGTTTATTAGCACAGAACAGCAAATTACCGAATGAAGTAATTGCAAGAAAATATCCGTTTTTACAAGAAAAAGGGGATGCATGACTCACCTACAATTTAAATGACTGCACAGTGCACAATGGTATGTAGTCAAGTCTGACTTCTGCTCAGCATACAACAGATTACATCTGTCCATCCATCACTCCATAGCAAACTTGGGAGGGATATTGACAGCAGATACAAAGCGATGAAAATCAATCACACCACACAATGAATTCCCCTTAAGTAAATAGCACAGGCAAGCAGATTCTGCATCTGCACCTACATCTGAACAACACATCTGAAAGAGATGTACAAGATTAAAAAACAACTGCATTAGAAAAATCACTGCCAATGCTTCCTTCTTTTCTTGAGCAGAGAGAAGTAGCAATCATGCTGCAAGCTTTGAATGTCACAGCTTAGTCTTTGCTCTCTCTTTGATTTTGGATGCTTTCATTTTCTCATGCACAAATAAAAGCACCTTTAGGTGATCTAAGAGGCATATTAAAGCTTCTTTATGAGAAGAAATATTCAAGATTCTGAAAGCATGGTCTTCTGAGGAATATCAAATTGGATCTTAAGAACAGAGATGTATGAAATCAAAGATATTTTCAAAAACTTTTGTAATTTTGCCTGGTTGCCAGTTAATCACTAAAGGAATATCTCACTTTTGCTTTCCAGGTGCTCTCTAAAGGGACAAAGAAAAAAGAAAATTAAAAGAAGATCAGTGTATTTTGTGAAGAGGAAAATGAGAAAATTAAATCACAATGAGGTATGTGTGCCTAGTATTTGTTTTCTAATTCTCTTACATGCATCTGTGCTAGCTCTTTCATTTTAATGAGCTTCATCTTTCCTGTTGGATCATATCTACAGTGACCAATAGGGTTTTTCCAGGCAGTATGTAGGTCACTTGTAAGAAGCATGAAGAGTGGCACTCAGACCACTTGTGGAGTAAGACCAGAGAATCAATAGGACAGAAGAAAGTCTCTGCTATTTCACCTGGGGAAATATGAGCTGTAACTGCCTTTCCATACCCACTTCAGACTCATCCTTATGCTGTGTGGGTGAATGTGAGTGTGCCTGGGAGGTTTCCTTATTGTCTTTGAGGAGATGATGTTGCCGCTCAGTGACACAAGTACAGCTCTGACATTGAAGATGACTTGGCATATTTTAATGGGGTTTTCACATAAATATTTCAATTTGCAGTTCAACTCAACCTTTCTAACAACAAGTACATCAGAAGGGTTTACACACAAAAAAACCATAACTGAAAAGCAGCTAACATCACAGTGAAATTCATAAACACTGCACAAATCTATTTTCTGAAATGCCTCTTTCTGTAAATAAAAATAACCCAGGTCTATCCCAAAAATCTGAACACCAGAGGTCAACTGAAAGGAACTCAAATTTGATTCCCTTATTGTATGCTTTTAAGACTGTTATCTATATCATAGTTTTCAATATTTGCAGTGTCAATTCAGCAGTTTTATTAACTCCCAACACTGCTGGGTGGTGAAGAGGTAAAGCAAGAATTGAGTGAAAAACAGGGTTGAGGGAGGAAATAGTGTTAGTATTCCTAAAGGAGAACAATCAAATAGCCAAGGGACAGCCCTCCAGAGATCATAACCTTGGTATATTTATTTTCTTCAAGTTTATATGTTGGAAATTGAGGTAGAACAGAATTAAGTACAGGGGCAAGGCAGGTTAGCAACAAAGGCATAAGTCATCGCTGACAGAAAGGACCTAGGACATTTTCAACCACTTTTCCTTCTGTTTTTAAGAAGAGAATGTGTTTAAATGTCTATGTTCAATTTACAATCTGGAGAGCATATATATACACATTAATGGCTACTTTTTCTCTTTTCTTTCTTGTATTCAGTACTTTTCTGACAGATTTTTTCCCAATCAGCCCAAAATAAAGGTGTGATTCTTATATAGGTTAGTTAAACAATTAATGCATTTTCATTTTTCATGACATGACATCTGTATTCTTTGTTTTAGGAACCATTTACTTGTTTCTCTTTTGTTCTCTCTTTTAAATAACCCTGATAACACATGGTGTTTAAATTGCCAGAGGACTAAATTTAGAAAAGTTTCTGTGATACAATGTCAGTATAAATTCCAAAGTATATTTAGTAAATAGAATTGTTCATTTTTTTCATCATAAACAATCTACAGATGGAAAGAGAAGGAAATAACAAAGTATCAGATGAGGAACTGTGTTTGCATTCAAGTTATGAAGCTAAGGTGATTTCATTCATAAAGAAGAGCTAAAAACTTGACAATCTCCACCATTAATGAGCTAATGGGAGGGAGGCCTCCCATGGGATATAGAGAAATCAGTGTGACATAACCAGTGATGTAGTTATCTTTAACTTGCAAAGAATTTTTAATCTTTCTATGCACAGAGGATTTGTTTTGTGTGCAATATACATCACATCACAAATGGCTTGCAGTACCTAGATTTATCAGGAGTTTTTAACTCCTGATGTCAAAACTAAAAACTAAGACAATCATGGAAATTTTATCACTGATCCTGTGATTGTGTTATCAGTTCTTTGTCTTAATTTTTTTTCCAAAATTTTATGACTGTGGAGTTTGGGTTCTTTCTGTGAATAAGATAAAGGGGATGAGTACACACTCATCCTGCAACCATTGTGGATTAGCAGATTTGTACTCAATTTGGAAAGTCTGATATGTTTCATGTTCTGTTCACTTCAAAATCTGTGGATTTTTTCAGAATGTTTTTTCAGAATTATTTTCTTCACTTTTTATACAGTAATATTATGTGACATGTGGTATTGTTATTGAAGCCTTTCAAATTCTGTCCAGAAGTTTACCAGTACATTGATGGATTCTATGGTTACTTCAATGTAAGTATTAGTAAAGTGATTCTGACAATTCTATCTCAGCAGAAGCAAACTGAACCCACACACATCCCCTCAAAAAGGAAAAAAAAAAAAAAAAAAAAAATAGATAATTTACTGCATTTGTAGAAAACTTTGCATGACTGATTTAGCCATGAAATGAAACTGAAATTTCGTGTCAATGAACAAAAGAGCAAGACTATATACTTTGCTTGCAAGATACTCTCAGGATGAGCTTTACTTTTTCATATACTCTGATGAAAGAGTCTGCACCATCCCTCACCTGTGTATAATCTAACTTTGCATTTGATCAAGCTGAGCTGTAGTGGTCAGTGCTCTGTATCACAGTTTTCAGTCCTCTCCTTTAACTCATTTCATCCTCAGAGTAGTAGAAGTAGGAAGGACTTGCCTATGTCGAAGATGGAAGATCACTTTTAGCCCCTCAGCCTTCTGCAGAGATTTTAATTTCACTCTTGTCCTTTCCTTCATACTTTTTTTCCATTCCTAGTGACAAAAAAAAAAAAATAGGGTTTGGGTTTTATTTGGGTTTTTTGTTTGTTTGGGGTTTTTTTGCTTTGTATTTGTTGCTTTTATTTTTCCCGTTTTGTCCTTACTCCATAAACACTGGACTTTGAAGTGAACTTTTCAGATGCTAATGCTATGGGTGCTCCTTAAGTGTAGATTAAGACTCATTAATTTATTCACAATAGAATATATTGCAGAAGGCTGGAAGGTTGAATTGAGATTATGTTAACTCAGAGACTGAGAAGTGTCAACAAATTACACAGGAATATTTTTTCAGTGCACAGTACCCTGGCTTTGGGCTGAGTATTGTTTGCATTCCTAAACTGTAAATCTTATGTTTATGTAAGATCCTTCAGAGAGTCTAAATCTCTTTACTGATTCAGAGCTATCCACAGTATTCACATGGAGAGAATATAATGAAAACATACTTGCTACATGCTCTGACAGGCTGGTGCCTTTAAAAGAGCACAGCAGAAGTTCATGGACTTAGAAGAATGCTTAAATATATCTTGGTGTTGAAGAAGAAGCTTTCTGGTATTTAGATGATAATGAAAAAAAACACGCCATCCTTAATGATGCCATTCATTTCAATGTCATTCTGACTGTAAATTTTCAGGGAAAGAGGATATAGATGATTAAATTGCCCAGGTTGGTAAAAAGAAGCTGATATGCCCATACCCATGACACACACAATCTCTAGTTTCATATTTATGTGATTAGACCATACCTGTGCTTTCTTCCTACATTTTATATAACATGCTCAGTCTTAAATAGTCTTTGTCTCTTTCATACAACAACGGTAGATAAAATAAAACAATTTCATAGTAAATTTGAATCGACTAGACGTAGTTGCAGATACAAAAAGGACAGAATAGAACTAAAGCACAAGAAGACAGAAAATCCTCTTAGATTTAAGTACAGTTATATCAGAATTCAACTCAGATAGTGAATATCCAACATGCCATTGTTGGTCAAGGTCATTGTTCTCGCAGATTAGACAATATTATTAGGACAGATATTTTAAAATCAGTCTGCATTATTAAAATATTAAAAGCTGAAGATAAAATTCCAGCAACTGGAAGTCAAAAGTGAAATAATTCTAGAGAACTGTAAGTATTTCATATTCTAAGCACATTTAAGAAAGAAAACAAAACAAAACCAAAAAACACCAGTTTTCAAGATCTATGCCATATCAAAGAATGGATGACTGTTTTGAGATCTCCTAGTTGTTTCTGTCAGTTCTCTGGGATTTATGAGCCTGTATGTCACTCTGCATCTGAAGAAGGGACAGTAGACTGGAAACAATATTTTACTGATTTCTGATACTGGCTTTTTATAGGGCTGAAAGAGATGGAAGGCTGTTGGTTTCAGGACTGAAACTAGGAATGATAATGTTTTCTTGTAAGTGTCTTTACCAAGCTAGAAGGATCAATGCAGCCGTTTAAGTGTTCTTATGAGTATCACATAAGCTTTGCATGCTATTCTGGAGGGGGAAGGAGATACTCTTGGGTGGTAGAACAGGTTTCATCTGTTTTAGCTAAAAATGTAGATGCTCAGTCAAGTAGTGAATTTCATTTTAATGGTGGAAAGAGATTTCCTCCAAACAAATTAGGGAGAGTGCATGACATAATGGTTCTGAAAAGCAACTGTTCTGGAAAGTATAGGATGTCATACGAGTAATAAAATTTCTGATATGATCTGCTGCAGCATTAAGCATATTATTATCATAAAAAGTGTAGTTATTCTTAGTGTGGTGAAAACTCCAGGAAAGCTTAATCTCTTTAAGCAGGTTTATGGGACTTCAGTAAATTTGAGTAATGCATAATTTCCTCAAGGAAAATAACTAAAAATGTAAATCCTTTTCCAATACTCCACTTCAGTTTTGGTATTTCTGATTTTCTATTCAATAACAAGAAACCATTTAATGATTGCAAGATAAATATAAAGTAATTTTAAAGTAAACACAAAGAAAACTTTTCTAAAATTTTCCTGAACTAGCTATCTTTGATCAATACCTTCTTTTTTTCAGTAACTGCAAACAGTCAAAATCAAGTATTCACTTGCCACTACCCACCTCAAGTGAATATTTATTCTGTGACTTGTAGGATATTGGCACATTGGCTTTGCAACAGTATTTCACACTGACTACATTTGAGTGAATAATTTACAAAGAATACAGTATTCTTCTGAGTTAGTTTCTTGCCCTTCTGCAACATGTCCATATCCCTGTCATTCAGATGTATTTTTCATCAGAATACATTTTAATATATCCATATGCAATTGAGCACCTTCACTTTGAATTAGTCATTGAAAGCTGACCTGCAGATACTCTTGAAGACTTTAAGAGACCAGTCTTAAAGCTTTGATGTGTTCATTACGTGGTCATGGAAGCACTTACCCTCTAGCTAATCAATAACTTTGTCTCCTGTTTTCCCACTACTCCAGCTTCAGAAAGCTCTGGTTTCTAATCAAATTTAGAATAGTCCTTTCTCACTTTACATTGTTCTGTTTTTTTGTTATGTATTCAATGGGCCAAGAGTTATGGGCCAAGAGTTTGTGAAGCACCCAAAGGACCAAATTCAAGGACTTTTTTAGATTCATAGACTTAACTTGTATTTTCATGTGACAGTCCAATCCCAGTAGGTGTTTAAAATATATTCCTAGATTTAAAATATACAAATTGAGACACTGGTTTAAAGTAAGAACATCTTCGTTTTCCTTGTTTCTCATGACGGAGCTAAAATTATTTTCTCTCAAAAGCACCTGTTTCTTCCATCAAATTTAATACAACTCTAGACTTCCATTCTATGCACTAAACATGCTAAAATGTTGGGGTAACCCAGAATAACTGTGGAAATTGGACATTGCTCAATAGTTGGAAACTCAGAAGTAATTAGCAAAAAAAAGAATATGATAGGAAAAAAAACAGTGTTTAGTGCAATACTCGTTCTGTATTCTCAACACCAATCTTCTTGATTTCCTAGTTTGAAACACCTTGGTAAAAGATGGGGGCATTTTGTAAAAAGCATTCCTTGCTTGAATATGCTTTTTAGCCTGAAACAAAGCCCTGGGGCTATGTCAAGACAGCATCCACTGTGAGTGCAAAATTGTTTATCTCACTTCTCTTTGCCATTAAATCAGAATAGCCTTGCAACCTTCTCTGGGGGGAAATGAATACTTTTTTTCATAGATAAAAATCTTCTTTTCATAGACACAGAGAGCACTCTACAAGAGAGGTGAAGCTACCAGAGGCCAAGCAAAGTGCCATATGAACAACTACTGCTTTTTATTTTCTAAAGCATGCTTCCATAGTGGTAACAGAAAATTTTCTTGACTTACAGAGTTTTCCTACATCTGTCAGTCCTTCCTTTGAGTAGTAAGACACTACAACCACATTCTTTAAAGGTATAAAAAATATCTACACTACTAAAACCTTAAAAACAAAATCAGTTCTAAAAATCTGTTTTAATAGTGCTAGCCTTTGACTCCTCTAGCCTTCGACTCCTCTAACCTTCAATATACATTTACTTCCCAAGTTCCACTTGGTGTTTTACAAACTGCATTCATATTCATACCTTTTTGACTGAGAGCATGTGATTTACACAGCATAAATACGTTCTGCATTTCCCTGCTGAGTCAGTAGGCTTATTTTCTGCCAGGTGACCATTTTCTTTAAGCACAAACAAAATGGAAAAGTTCATTAATGAAATAAATATTGCCAAAAAACCAAAAGAAGCTAAAAGTGAACAAACAAAACAAGAAAACAGCAAAAGGAACAAAGCAAAGCAAATAAACACCAAAAATCCCCCATAAAACCAACCAAAATATAAATAAATAATTCAATAATTCGCTTACTAAGTGTAGACTGACACTTTATCAAAGCTTGCTTAAAGGATAAATTAGCTTTCATTACTGCGAAAAGGACAAGCTCCAGTTATACTGGTTTCTAAGAAACTTCCCTTCTCAAAGCAAGCCCAGAGACAATGACCCTTCCATCCAGAGACAATTGTATCAAAGGTCTCAGCACTTGATGTCATCCCTCACAGTTTTGACTATTCAAACCTGTAGAATCTTTAGGCAACATCTTTTACTCAAGTCAAATCTCCTAGAGGGAATGTCAATATCTTCAAATGATCAAAAGGGTACATTGCAGGGCAGGCTTTGGGTCCCCCCTCGGCACGTCACCTGGATGTCTATTTGCTCGAGTGTGGTGGTGAATATTTTGGAAGCATGGAGGAAGACAGATCCTTCATCCAGTCAAAGTTCAGTGTAAAACCTATTCCTATTGGCTATTTAGTTATGAAATACTTATTAATAGCCACAGCCTTCTGTCTCATTTTTTAATAGATTGGGAAAGGTCTTCAAGCCTTATATTACATTCATCATGGTAAAGAAACTATATGAATTAAAAAGACACAATAAATAACTTACAGAAATTGTCTTTTGCCCTGCATCTCATGTTACCCTATGTTTTGTTTCCCACAGTTTTATGAGTCTGCTTTATTTAACTTACTCTAACATTAAATAACTCTTACATTTTCTCATATTTATTCAGAAATTCCAACAGCATTTCTGTTTTGCACCAGACTTGGATATTTTTCACTTCCACTGAAGATAGTAATGACTACCTTATGCTTTTATACAAAGATTCATTTCAATTAAACCACTCTGAGATGTGAAAAGTGTTGTGGTATTTAGTTCGTACAGTTTCACTACAGGCCAAAATATTTTTTGTTATGTTCTATCTAAAATATATGAGGAAAAAAATTGAGGAGTCTTTCTGAAGAAGCAAAGGGTACAGTATAATCTGTTCAACTCCTTCATTAAAAGTAAATGGTAGGTTTTCAGTATTTTTTCAACTCTAATATATGTTTGCAGCTTTTCTGTTTATTCATAGTGACAAAGATAGGAAAAAAGGATAAATTGATATAATTGCTGAATTTATAGTTATTGTAAACTAGTGTAAACTGTACAAGGTTTAGAAATAATTTGATATTTATGAAGTCCTCATTTTCTATGGATATAGAGATTCAATAATTATCCTTGTCAGTATTTGCTATTTCTATGCAATTTGCTTTAACTTAAAGGAATGTGAGGGTTTTGGTTCCATTTAGAAAGTGATCGATGTTTACTAGATATTCCTCTGGGTTTAAGCTATTGGATATTTTATTAAAAATAATCTCTATGAATCTATAATTTTATATATTTCAAATATTTTTAAAAGTGTCTTATTAGACTGATAGTATCTTCTTCCCAATTTTCTCATCCCATCTATATTTATGCTATTTTACATTGCATTATATTAGTTTGTATTTCTACCTATTCTTAGTTATTTCTTAAGAAAGAGCATAATTGGCAATCACTACTGATATAACTTGCTTTTTGATTTTTCTAGCTATAAAGGTCTTTCAAATATTTAATGGGATGGATTCGTCATTCACAGAATTATTCTACTCCTGCTCTCTTCCCAGCCTTGACTGTGGGATATAACACTGCTTCTCAGCTTTGGGGTCTACAACCATGTTGTCTAATCCCCACAGAAGGATGAGGTTTGGGCTGACATTCCAAAGTTAGGCCAACACTCTGGGATGCACTTGAGCTTCTCTTTTTCAATTGCAGAAAGATGGGCATTTTTTTTTTCACAATTTTCCTTCTTAATTGCATAAGTCAATCGCATTTTTTAAAATGAGGTATAAGTAACTTATCAGAAAGCTGTGGAAAAGCTATAAAAAATTTTCTTTTGGAGCAATACTTTTTAGAAAGACAAGTACCTTCATGCCACTGCAAGAAGGAAAAGACCTGAATTCTAACTTTGAAACTTATACATGAAGGGCAATAGATGTTCACACAATTAATGAGGCGTGCTTCATGGATGGCTTTGATATAAGAAGGCTTATAAAACTGTCAAAAATGATTCAAAGAGTATTTTTTACAACAAGACTATGACCTAAACCACACATCATATGCTAGGTTTAGTGGGCATTCACACCTCAGTTATCAAAGGAACTATATATAAATGTAAAATAAAGCACTCTTGCTGTATAGGAAACTCACTTAACTCCAAAATAAACTCATGAAAGGGAAGATATAAAATAATCTGGAATATAATTTTATAATGGATAAATTAAATATTAGGTTGATTCACTGACAAGATACCTAAATGTTCATGAAGGTGCTTACTGTTCTTTTATACTTAGGTGTGTAAAAAATGTGTCCAATAAACTAATAAATAAATTATACTAAAATTCTAGCCAACTACTAAGAAGCTAACTGAAATAATGCAAACCAAAATTGATACAATTTCTTAATATTGTTGTTAATCTATTTGAAAATTAGAGTAGGTAAGTCATGGCAGGAGATAGATCACGTTGTCAGCTCTAATTTCTGTCTTGACACTCTGAGATTTAATGTCATCTTTAGCAGCTCTCTGAGGTGTCTGAAATGACAAAAAAGATCAATAAATCCACCTCTCCAAACAGCCATGGATCGATTCAGCCAAATATTCAGGCAAGTCATCCAGTCATTCTACTCTACTTCATTAGTATATGAACATGAGTAAAGAAATAAGATGTATAACACCATGCTGCTGTAATACAGAGATCAGTTATGTTTCCTGAAACATTATTTGATCTAATATTCAGGGTCATCTTAGAAAATATGTTTACTTTGCTGCAAGTATATTTAAATATCTAGAAAAATATGAAGCAGTAATTAAAATTTTAAATTTTTTCATTTATTATCCCTAAAATTGAGTACTTTACCAGTATTTTTTTTTGTTTTAAAGAGTAGCCTGTAAAGACTATTTTAAAAATTGAGTCATCATTAAACTTTTATATCAAAAATACTACCACCTCTCCATTTCAGTCCATTAGATGAATACTGATCCTAAAAAAGTATACAGCTTCTAGATATCAGAAAGCAACATAAAAGAAGCATTAGAAAGTAGTTGCAATCTGAACTAGCTGCATGCTGTGGGTATTTTTAGATTGGAAGAAATATTAATGCTACTTTTCCACAAAACTTAAGAAACAATATGTTTAAAAATAATGAAAAATTAATTTTGTATCAATGTGTGAATGTCTCCAATATTTATAGACACTGAAAAAGGAAAACCAAGTTTCTAATATCTGTTACTAATGTCCCTACATGTATGTACATATGTGCTTTTTTAAGTGGTGAAAGAAGATGTGGAAAATAAATCTATAGCTATTATTTCCACAATGCTACATTTTTTCTCTTCTGTATTCACCATATAAATTTGCATTTGTGGTCTTGTGTCTACCCACAGAAGACAGATTAAAAAAATCAGCTATACAGTGATTTTGTGATGAGTTTCTATGAACAAGAAGTATTTACAAAAATCTAAGTTTTGAGAAGGATATATCAATAAAACTTGACCAAAATAAAATGAAAATATATAGGGTGCTCCTTGAAAATGGTCCCATTTAAAATATTTCCACAGCTCACCAAAACTTGTCTTACCAAAACTACTTTAACACTTACTGTTCTCAAACTCAGAGTTCAAGTCATGTTTTCTGAGTGGTGTGAAGAACATATTGAAATCAGAGAAAAATTTTCCATGATCTTCCTTGACTTCATTCACTGAATCAGGGTTAGTAATCCTGGAAAGGACAAGGCCATGTTTAGATGATGATGGAGAAAGGACAATCTTAATTAGTGGGGCCATAGTACAAGGTGCTGCATCTGCTTCAGGGCAATCCCCATTATCAGTACAGACTATGGGATGAAGGGGTTAAGAGCAACCTTGCTGAGAAGGTCCTGGTGCAGCCAGTAGATAAGAGGCTGTACATGACCCAAAAATGTGCACTTAAAACCCAGAAAGTCACTTGTGTCCTGGGCTGCATCCAAAGCAGCGTGGGCAGCAGGATGAGGAGAAGAGAGGGGAGGAGAGGAGAGGAGAGGAGAGGAGAGGAGAGGAGAGGAGAAATCTGTTGGAGCTTATATGAAGATTACTGGATTTGGAAAATGGGCCACATATTATAAAAAATCCCTCAGACATTTTGAATTTCTTTATTTTCCTTTGGATTTTTGGCAATATAATAGTTTACAATTCTGTTGGATCAAGTATATACCAAAGCCAGACTTTCAAAAACTGCTTTGATATTTTAATTGTTTTGGGAACAGCAAAATTTGAAAAGGTTTGCTTTATGGTTTTATGATTTTCTAGAGATTATTCATTCAGGTCTTATAATTTCTCCCATATACAGTGGTAACTAAGAGAGAATTGATAATATTATGAAGTTTTGATCTGGGAAAATGCCTAAACTTGTGCTTAAATGTAAATAGTTCCATTGAAAACATTATTGCTTTCTAGAGAATGAGTTAAATTAGTAAAAGGAAATACACATTGTAAACCAGCTAGGGACTCATCCCAGCAGAGATTCTTACTTCAGAAAGACACAAGTCCCTTTCATAAAGTCATATAAATCTCTCCAGAAAATGCTTGATTCTATTTCTACAATTACTTTTGTCTTTCTCTTCACAAAACCAGATATAGAATGATTTAATGTGTATTTAATCTCAACAGAGGAAAACAGAGTCCATCAGATAACAATGTTGTTCATTATTTACCTGTTTTGGACAAATTGACAAAGTGTTTCTAAACTTAAGAGAAAGTGATTAATCTTTATTTTTAATGCCCTACTTTCCCAGGAAATTCCATTGTACAAAACGTCTCATCTAGGCAGAGAGAGGGAAGGAAATGGAAATGGAGAAAGGAAAAGAAAGTTTCCAGCTGTCACTTAGTTTTCTTCTACCACCTGCTGATTTGACTAATGACAGTTGCATAATTATCATTTCACATGTGTTTGGTAATGTTCTTTGTTTGGACTGCCAGTTGTCTTGATGGAGTACACCCAATGGTGTTATTCAAGAACATAAGCTCCCTATGTGGAGCATACATGTCTTCATTGAAAATATATTTTGCAGGTTTTTTGCCTCTGAAATTCCCACTGCTGGAAACCATAAATACACCAATAGTATCAAACTTTTCTTGAATGCAGAAGTGCCTTTTTGCACGTATCACTTCAAGTGTTCAAGAAAGCATAGTTGTTAGACTGACATCCAAATGATTTCACCAGTGTTTTAAAAAAAAAAGGGTTAACATACTTCACCATGGCTCTAATCCAAAGGTCATTGAATAGATACAATTATGCCTTGATCTACCAACAAAGATACTATCTCTACTGATAAAGCATTCTTCATCCAGTTAAGATTTATTTCTGAATACAACATTTTAATATTAAAGCATAAATGCACTCATAGTGATGACTGAATCATTCCTTTGTGTAATTTTATAATATTTCAACTCTCCCATGAGAGAAAATTTCCCATAATTCTAATCTGTTCAGGAAGTTAACCTGAAGTCACATTTAAATTCTTCACTCACTGTCCTGTCAATATTCTTACCAGAGTATGTCAGAAATATAGTGTTAACATTGAGTTATCTAATTAGAGTTCCTCGGAAAGCATTTTGACTGTAAAAAAAAGAAAGCTCTATCATGCTTTAACCTTTCTGTGTTCCAACATACATTATCTGATTAGAAAAAAATTAGCTAAAACATTCCAAGGAAATAGAAGAACAGATTTGTCATGAACATATTACTCAAAGGTAATTCTGGTTTTTAGAACAGAAAAGTTTGTTGGGTTTTTGTAGTAAACCAGCATAGGCAAATTAGAATCAAATTAGGAAAAAATCCCCATAAAGTAAAAGTTCATTGAAAAGTTGTTTTCTTCAGTATCCAAAAAGTAATACAAGATACAGGCATATAACCAGGTACCAGCATTATTCAACACCTATGAAATACAGATGAGTTTATTAAAGATGCATGTTGTTAAGTGTCTAACAATTAAGGATCTTTATATATGTTCAGGAACTGAACACATATAATCAGATTGGTTCTGAACACTTTCTCAAAAGTAAGTTTAAAAATCCTTTAAAAAATATTAGGTTTAAATTTTGCAAACTGTTTACCTGTTATATATTGAAAACATTCTTATCAATATTAAAATTTATGCAGAAGGGATATGTAGACATATTCAGAGGTAAGTTTTTGCTCATAATTTTCTCCTCTCTGTGGATTCTCAAGTCACCCTCATCACTATAATGCAATCTCTTTCCAGTAGAGCTTTAAGCACTCTGATAATATCTGTCACATATTGTTCATGATCCCTCTCATCCTCTCCCTAGGGAGTGTGTGTAGAGCACTGAGTCATTTTGTTAGAGTTTGATTTGGAGGAATTTGTTTTTCACATATTGCTATATCATTACTTAGGCATGTAGACAGTCTGACAGAGAGTCTTTATCTCATGAAATGATGTGTATTTAGTAGTTTACTAGATGAATATGAAATATGCTTTATTAAGTATTTTTATCTATTTTAGGGTAGTTGAACTGTAGCTGTTACAAAAGTCAATTGCTCAGCTAATGTGCTCAACAATATAAGAAAGGGCTGTAAGTCTATAAGAAGGCTGCATGTCTCTTAGCACCTTTGGCATTTTTACAGTGCAGAAGAGTGATTATAATATAATTCCAGTCCTTTGACACTTTGTTCACTATAGTTCAAGTTGATTAGCTTTTCTGGCTGGGTTACTGGTTTCCCTCCAACTTTTATGATATTACTAGTGATGCCATCTGTTCCGGGTATTTTTCCTCTTTAAGATTTCACCACTTTATCTTCTATTTGAAGGTAAAAGATAAGATTTTTTTTTCTTCATGTCTCTTTATGTCATAGGAGGTGGTGAAACTTGTCATGTTTGTCTCTATGTATTCTTGTAGAGCTGTTGGTAAAGCTCATCTGTTCTCTGCAGGATGCTATCTCTCCCTCTGTAATTACTCTTTCATCACTGTCTGAGAGGGACATCTGGTGTCAATTATCTGTTTTCTTCTCATCTTGCTACAGCTGTTTCTTTTAAGAGTATTTTAAATCTTTTCTATGTTGCATCATATATAAGAACTCTTTGTGATCTTCTATTTTCAAGGTCATGTTGAACTTGCAGTTGCAAGCAATCATTCTTTCTCTCTTTCAATTCCATATTTTTTATCATGAGTGTCCTATATGCATTCACGCTACTAAACTGATCATGATGAACCACCATCCTGATATCCAAAGGTACAGTTATAATGAGATTTCTTTTTAAAAGAAATTCCTTGACAACACTTTTCCCCCAGTACAGTATGATACTTAATTTCATTATTTTCTTGATCCTTTTTTCTAGTTTTATTGACTTCAGTAGCAATACTTATATAATGTAGAAGATAACAAGTTTGAAGACTTGAGACTAAAAACGGGTAAAATACACTAACAGAATGCATTGAATCTGGTCCTATCAGATTGTCCCTCAGATATCCATTGGCAGAACTGCTACCAGTAGACCAGATGCCTGTCCTCTACAGCTGGTCACATCTTTATGTTAAGGGTAACCCTCTGCCAAATAATGTTGATGTATCTTATCCAAGTCCAGAACTCTCTTACACAAAGTTGCCAGGAAATTTTTAGGATTTCATCAAATCAGGGGTTTGGATCTTGCATAAAATTCTACTTATCTTCAGTGGGTCAGAAATTCACAAAGAAGAGATAGAAGGCATTCAGCTGTTTCAGCTTACATGTTTGGTTGCAGGACAATTACTACTTCAAAATAAAAAACAATCCAAGCCTCTCCCTTAGGCAGATTATTATGTCCCTTTTGTCTTTTCTATCTGAATGAGAAAGCTTAATATTATTGCTTTGGTTTATACTTTTTTTTCTTCTTCTTCTGACTTACATAGTGCCAAGGACATAGGCTACTCACATTTCCTATATTTGGCTGAAGTGCTATATAATTGCACTGCTGAATATGCCAGGGCAAAGAAGAAAGATTTATTTATTTATTTCAGGTAAGGACCATTTGCAGTTTTTTGTGTACCTAGAGGAGAATGATAACTAGCTGAGGATATACACAGTCTCTGGTCATGAGAAGAAATTCTGTGGTGACCAGTGACAAGCTTGAATAAACACACATATTTTCCCAAATTGACCCTCTGATGAGAGAAGTAAAGATGCTTAGGTGTCTCAAAGCTATTAGTTTTGGTTTTTTGTGGTTTACAGAGTGTTCTTTAAACTGAACTTTGGTTCTTATTTGCAGGGTCTTACTTGCATTTTAAATCCAGAAAACACAAACTTTCAAGATGTACTGATTTTGGCCAGGGGGTAGACATAATTTTTCTTGATAGTAGCTGGTAAAGGGTCATGTTTTGGGCATATTCTGGAAACAGAGATGGTAACACAGAGATGTTTGTGTTACAGCTGAGTAGTGCTTACAGAGACTCGAGGCCTTTTCTGCCTCCGACACCAACCCTGCTGTGTGTTCATGAGTAGTTGGGAGGGAACAGAATGCTCCAACTGACCTAAGGAATGTTCCATATCATATGACAACTTCAGTAAATAAAAGATGGGGGAAGAGTGAGGAAGATGTTTAGAGTGATGGCATGTGACTTAGTTATACATAATGGACCCCTGAGCTCCTAGGGATGGCAAAAAACTTTCCTGCCTGTAGGAAGTGATGTATTAATTCTTTGTTTTACTTTGCTTGCATATTCAGCTTTTGCTTTCGCCATTAAAAGGGATCTTTATCTCAACCCCCAAGTTTTCTCGCTTTACTCTTTTGATTCTGTCTCCCATTCTACTGGTGGGGGAGTGACAGAGCAGCTGCATGGGACTTGCTTGTCACCTGGAGTTAAAGTAGAACACACGAGAAATCAATTAATTCTCAGAAAGTTGAGTGTCCCTGTGTGAGAACCCAGAAGTCTGACCTGTAAAGGTGCAAATGGTTGCACCTTTACTATATAGAAACTGGAACGAGCTGAGCTGAGTCATTTATTGACATATGATAATCATAATTTTATTCTGTTAATGTTGAAACCAGAAGGATTATTTTGAAAAATTGATTTATGAAACATTTAAAATGTCAAGAAATAGAATTCTCATGTAGGGGGAGAGGAAATTATTTTTCTGCACTTCAGAAATATTATGCCACTTGTCTCATGTATATTTTGGAATATATTTCTCAACAAACACTCTAGTTTGTGTTCTTTTATTATTGTTGTGTACTTCCTCTGCTAAGAAGTCAACTTGCTTCTAACTTCAGATTTGTACTGCTTGGTGTGATGCAGGTTGCAGTGAAATCTGTTCTATCTGTTATACAGCAACCTAAGTATTCAATTTTTTTTGCCTCAGATTTTACTGGCAATCACTCTTCCCATGTCTCTAAATCTCTGGTAATAGAAGAAAAGCAGTTTCAATATGATCTGAGAATCCTGAACACACACAAGTCCATGGGACTTGACAAGATGAATCCCAGGGTCTCAGTAAAATTGGCAGGTGCAGTCACTAAGCTACTCTATCACATATGAAGTCACAGCAGTCAGATGAAGTCCCTGGCGACTGGGAGAAAAGAGGATATTACAACCACTATCAAAAAGATAATAAAAAAACCCTGGGAACTACCATCTAAATCTCCATGTCTGGCAAGATTATGGAACAGATTATCCCGGAAGTTATGATAAAGTGCACAGAACACAGGGACAAGGGAATATCCTTCAAGGGTCCATATTGGAATGAATATTATATAAAATCTTAATCAAGGGGATTTTTAGTAAAATTCAATGCATCCTTAGCAAGTTTGCAAATGGCACTATGATAAGATGCTGCACCTGGGCCAGGGCCATCTCCAATATCAGCTCATACCAGGGGATGAATTGACTGAGAACACACTGGAGAAGGATAACTGTTATAGTCACAAATTCACACCAACTTCATACTAAAACCTGTTTTTTGACAAAAGCTTTGATGATTCTTTAAGCAGTGGAAAACACTCATGTGTGACTGAGATTTCATGGGTTTTGGTATTGCTTTTATTGGACAGTGCCTGCCGACCATTCTTTGTGCCCAATAGGGTCGTTGAATCACAGACAAAACACAGAAAAAGCTGAACCCACCTCCACTTATGAGGAGATATCTCTTAAATTTGAAGTAGTCTCTTATCCAGGCTAAAGCTATATCTAATCAAATATTAAGATATGTTAGTCTTAACAAACATATTTACCTTCTGTTGTCTCAGCCTCCTCTACAGCTGTGGTTCAGCATGACCATCCCTATTTCACAAATGTGGAATTAGGGCACAGAAAAAGATGAACGTGTTTATCCAAAAAACCAACAACAGAACTGGGAACTGAAACCTGCTATTCTGAAACCTAAGTAAATGCTTTCCAAAATCCAAGTTTCTAAATGACTTTTGGAGATTCAAAAATATAAAGTATAAGCCATAAGTATGAAATCAAAACTAAAATGGGAGTTCAGTTCTTCTAAGAAACACAAGAGAAATTGAATTTCCCTACTACATAATGTGGATCTCAGGATGTATTTCTTGTGAGTGTTATGGAAATGAAACAGGAAAATATATAGAAGAGATACAAAAATAAACTCTTTCCATAATTTCTTAGCAATTTACACTGCAACAGACAGGGACTTTTTAAAGCAAAATCATCCAAAGTCCAAGATTCTTTGCTGTTGTGCACAGTAACCTCAGGCAACTAGGATGTTATAAAATTTAATTTCTCTTTAAAGAGCTAGATTGGAGCCTCCTGTATCACCTCCCAGTTCAATTTCTTTAAAAGCCAGGGTATATGTAAACGTTGGGGAAGTCTGCAGAAACACTTAAGCTCTGCAAAAAAGACCTAAATTTCCCATTACAGAGAGAACCCTGGAAGTAGATGAAAAGAAACCTAAAAAGACCAATTATTATTCACCCTTTTTGCAGAAAGTCTTATTGTTAGTAGTAATGAGTGGATCACAGCCAGCAAACCAGACCAGCTAACTTGGGTTAGCTATTTCTATTCAAATCTTAAATAATTTCTCAGATAAATGTTTTAGAAAGCTTTTATCATACTGCTTGCCTTACAGACGTGAAGTTGGTGAAGGCAAAACCTCTGAAGTACTATTATAACATTTCAAAATATGAAAAATACATAATTGGGCTAGTGCTCACTGCAGGAAAGAGTTCTTTTTTTGAAACATAACTTGCTTTGAGACTTTCCTTCTCATCCCAGCCATCGTTCCCAGACTGATCTGACTGTTGGAGAATGACAAGTGCAATTGAGTCGTCAGAAGAAAAGAAAAAAGGGCTGGGAGTAAGATGGCTGACAAAATAACTTATATATAGAAAGTGCAAAAGCATGGAATTTCTACAATGGTTCTTTCTTTAGATATATTGAGGTGCTGCAGAACAACCATTTGATGAGTAGGCCAGTTGCTCTTTTTAAAGCTGAGTTGTTTTAGAGAATGAGTTGAAAAGAGTAAGCAAGGTCAGAACAAAGGGCTATGCCTTTGTAGCCCATTTAGACACAATATTTGGAACATCTGCCTTGGAAAGAATGGGGTTGATTCTGCTGTAGTGGAAGTGAAGAGTTGAGAAGAGAATGGGGAAGAAGAGGAGAACACAATGGAAAAGGTAGCTAAGATACCGCAATCAATATCTGACTTGTCCAAAACAGATAAATAAAGCATTCTAGAACAAAGAAATAAACTGGGTTGTGTATCTGTTTTCTAGTGTGTCAACCAGGTGTTGGGACATTGACATTCATCCCTGCTCTTGCTACACTTGTTGTCTATTCAGGGATGATAGGAGCAACTCATGCTTAAGGAGAGGAAAAGTGCTAGGGGAAAAAAGGAAGTCACTTATCTATGCAACTTTCTTCTGCTACAAGGCATGTATAGTTTCTAAGTCCCATGAAACCTTCAGGAAGGCTACTAGCATGTTAGAAGTATGTTTTTTGGTCAGGAATGTAACTTTAGTAATTTGAATTAGTAAATACTTCTCAATATGTCTCCTTTTGACTGAATAGAGTCAATAGGATTTCAAAGTAGAAAACACCACCTGGCTCAAAGTCATTCAAAATTGTCAGACCAGCTCTTTAATGTTACATTACTGCTCTCTTCATCCTACCTATGGTGCAAATCCTCATAACTCAGATGTAGTTTACACTACCAGCATTTTTGTGATGCAGAGGTAGGCAATTGGATTAGATCAAAATTTAGTTGTTCCAACATGTTTATCATCCTTTAGGAGAATTATTGAATAGATACTGATAATAGCTTACTATACCACACTACAAGAATTACAGTCTTTTGCTTCCATTGAGTAAATTTTCAGCATTTTTTCTATGGAAACATTATTTACAGATTGCCATGTTGCAAAATATAGGTGATTTATTCACCTATTGGAAGCATGAGAAATGTGTATTAGAGTACCTATGAAATGAGGATTTTTTTTTCCATGAATATTGCTTTTCATGTGTTATTTTTTCTTTAGGTTATAGTTATATGCAATTATGCCTTTTATTAAGATAAGCCTTTTTTACATTGCATTATATAGTGAGGTGATACCTCTTTTACAATGTTCCATCACCAGTGCTCACCAAGTAGCAGAAAGTCTCTATGATGTGAAGTTATTGCTTCATGTCACTCTGAATTATCTAACAGTGGGTGATAGACATCTGCACATGAACAGAAACCTCCCAGAGGAAAATCTTTTCATTACATCTCAACAGCCTCCCAACCTCCATCAGTCTACAAAGCAAAATTCCTGTTTGATCGTGAACTCAGCTCTCTACAGGACAGGGCATATTGCAGCACTGTCAGTGGTTTAACTCTGTGTTGTTGTCAGGAGTACTTTGGCTTTCAATATGTATTAGAGGAATGGGTTTTTTTGGCCTGCAATGCAAAGAGACATTCTTTACTTTTAATTAATCATCATCTGCAAATAAATCCAATTTTGAGWGGTGAATGTTATCTATTTTCAAAGGAGTTTTTCTAATCTGGTTCAAATAATTAATCCTTAATTTTAAATAAACTCTATTGATCAATTTCATAAATGTTCTTTTGTGGATGGTTTTTATTCAATTAGATCTTCGGAGTAAATGAGATGGCATCCAAACACTTTTCAATCTGTTGATCTAATTCTTCACTTATCATCTTCTCTTTGTCATCCACTTTTATATTCAGATAAATTATTGGCTTGTGCTTTCCTAAATGTCATATAAAGGAGCATAGATTAAATAAGAT
>PYHW01010717.1:7718246-7741298 GCA_013186435.1 Turdus rufiventris
CCATGAGGGTTAATGATTTCATATAGGTGCAGTATATAAAACTAAAGAGGTTGGTAATTCAATGAGATATACAGTAGAAAATCAAGGAATGTGCAAAACCAGCCTTATGCAGAATTACAAATAGGGAAAACCTGGTACTGGAGAGACAAAACTTTATTGGAGCCTATCTTATAGATAATTTCATTTTTATCTGAGCTTCCACAGGAAAAAAAAAACCTGGAGAGCTTCAAATGTGTTCAAAAATAGAAATTCTGCGGACATTAGAAAATGAAAAGAAGACATCAATATTAAAAATTACTTTCTGGTCCTCTCTTAAAAGTTCTTAGCTAATTATTTGGCACCATCTTGACAAGTACAAAGAGTTCCTTTAGTGTAATAAAAGTATTTACTTTATGGATAAGCCCCAAGATATAAAAGCACATTACCTACAGAAGTTTTAATTTCTGGCATATAGAAACAACATAATGAGATGAAGAAAAAAGAGACTTCATCCAGAAAGCTGCTCCCACTTCAGAAATTGAGTCAAACTAGAGTAATTTCAGGGCCAAAATGGAAACCAGACAGATATTTTTTCCTCAAGCAAGCCCTATAAGAATACACAGCAAAGGATTGTAAATAGAGGTGTTCACACAGCCACGGAAATGGATGNAAAAAAAAAAAAAAAAAAAAAGGAAAAAAAAAAGAGTTAAATGTGTGAGTTCTGTCACAAAGCTTGACTGACTGAATTTCACTCGTAGGCCAGAACTTGGAAGTCCCAGAACATGAGAAGCTTTTATAACTAAGAAAGGTAAGAACCTTATTACTGGGGTCTGAAGACAAAGCTTAAATACTTCTTGAATAATACATGTGACTTTCAGCAATATTTTTTACATACTAACAGTTAAGCATATACACATAGACAATTTTTAAAGCTCTGTTAGCCCACAGGGTTTGCATAAGCTTCAAAACCAGTAAGATTCCCCAAAGGTACTTTGTTATACACTATATTTTGAACATAAATCATAGAGCTTGAGCTAATGGCTCCAGTCAAATCAGTGCTGAATGAACAGCAACAGGGCAAAGTGGGCTGATTTCATGAAAGTTTCCTGGCATTGTTCTAGGCTAAGAAGGACACATGAAAGAGATTTGGTGTTATTGTAGAAAATAAAACCAGATGACAGTTTTCCAGGAGTTTTATTTCAGCATCGCAAACATGAGCACATGGTGGTTTTTTTGTGTGAATGTGCTCTTACTTTAATCCAAATTGAAGTATTTTTAGAAAAAGTAGGCCTATAACAGAAGTGCCTTTGGTTTGAAACATGTATTACAAACAGTAAATGCAAAAAGGCATTTGGCATATCAAAGTTATCCTGTCGAATTTTGTTCTTGTGAAAACAGCACAACAGCTCATTAAATGTTCACTCTAGGTTACTACCCCTCTAAGAGCTATCAACTGAAGTTTTTTTAACTCACTTTCAAAATGTTGTACCAAATAGTGTAATAAGTATAAGATTCTTACATAACTACTACTTTAGGAAAAAAACCTTTCCCCCCATTCATCCTTTGAAGAAACTGTGTTTAATGTTAGTTTTACTGAATTCTTTCAGCATTTGTTAGCACCCCGATTCTGTGACAGATATGGAATCAGCACATGGTTAACATTTCTTCATCCTTAATCAATGAACTTCAGACTTTCATCAAACAACATCTACCCCTATCAATATTTACTCTCTTCTGCAAATCATTGTTTTCTCCAAACAAAGTTTTGTTTTCTCTGTTTCACAAATAACAAGATTTCCATGTTAAAAAAACTCTCTTTGATGTGGAGGCAGAATCCAATATGTAAGAAAGAATATATCTTTGTGGTTCAAATGTAAAAATACAAACAAAAAAATATACTGTTTTTTATTAACACCAAGAAAATTTTGTGAAAGATTATCTATTAGTTTCAACATTAAAAATTTAGTTTCCACCTATATAGTAGTTTTCACTTAAATCTGTCATCTCAACAAGGAAAAAGAAACTTATTCAGACAATGGCTCAGCTCCTTTCTCTTAATATATCAGGTTTTCATTTTCATCATACTTATTGGTTAAAGTAAACTATTTATAATATTGAAATTTTAATACATTATCGCACTTCAGAAATTACTTCTTTAGAGACAAAATTTTAGCAAAGGACAAATTCACACAAAATTACTGATTTCAGAAGACCTTTCTAAATACGTAGCTAATGTAGATTGCTGCTTTAAATTTTAGTGAAAAATGCCTGGATAAATGATAAATCTGTTGTAGTGGGAGATATAGTAAATTTGGGGGAAGGACATGATCTTCCTTTTCAGATGTATAAATTTGGATTGTATGTCCCTGGAGTTAATTTATGAAAAGAATACACTTTATAGAAAATTGTTGATGAGAGTTATAGCATTGGTACTTGATTTGTAGCAAAAAAATCTGAAATGTGATGTCAATGGATACACTTTTTTCTGACTAGTCCTTTCTTTTTAAAGATATATTTTGTTGTAATGATAATTGTGTTGATAATTGTGTTGTGTGTAAAAGAAAAATGTGTGTGTTTCTAACATGATAAAATATAAACAAAATAAGTTCAAGAAGACACATTACTTATTCACAATTCTTTTTCCTGAAGCTTATAGTAATTTTCATTAAATTCTTTTAGGATGTCAGATAGCTGAGATATTCTATGCTGAAAAATTGATTTTTGAAAATTCAGAAGCAACTAGAAACATAGACCTACAGAATATGAGTGGAGCTTGTGATCTTAAGACTTTTTTTTTCCCTTGAAATCTTTGTAGGTTGCAGGGAGGATATTTTCAAAATGCCTTAAGCTCAGTTACTTATTGTTCTTTTGAGACTAAACTGGTACCTGAAAAATTCAGTGTATCCATATACTACTCAATTAAAGAAAGAGCAGATACAGAATTTTTGGAAATAAAAATTACTGCTGGCAAAACTACCCTGTAGACAAACAGACATTCATGCAGCAATATTCTTTAGCAACACAAAAAAGTGTCAGTAGCTGATAGTAGTTAAACAGTAGTTAAACAAATGTTAGCTATTCTTTGTCTAGGATTAAGGAAGGTAGAAGACTCCACAGTGTAAAAGGAATGTTTTTCAGCAGAACGCTTTTCTCTTTCATAATATATTAATTCTTGTATTTGTTTCCTCCTGCTGTCTGTTGTGTTTTTGCCCTTAATTCTTGCTTCTTCTGGCTTATCTTTAGAAAGGCAGATAATTTACTTAGGAAAAAGTGATGCAGGATGAATATTTTTTGCTTAAGCTATGATATATCAGATGTTTCATATTCAGGTATTTTGTACTTCAATTAGTAGAAAAACCATCCCTAAATAGGGCATAAGACTTCAGTGGTTCAAAGTTTCACTAGAGTTAAAGAATGGGAAAAAGTCCTTAGAAATGTACCTGTGACATATAAAAAAATTATTTCCAGTGGGTCCATTTCAGAAGAGTAACTAATCATGAAAGTTATGTTTCTCTATCTTTTCATATCAAGAAAAGAACATTCATTAACCCTGTTAAAAATTATGAAGGGTTGTACAATGAAAATCGGAGTGGTGAAATTGCTACTAAAATTAACAAATAACATCGTTGATAGATTGTAACATCAATTTTTATATAATGTATCAAGTTAAATGGTTTGTCCACTTTTTGTTTCATTGTTACTTTGCTTTTACTGTCACACACTGAGGTTATAGCTTCTGCTACTTCAAAAAATACTGCATATTAAGTGAAATAAATCCTGAGTTTCCAAGATCACACCAGCCCAGACCAGAAAAAATCCCTTGTTATTTTCACTGAGTTGCTTTCACAGGTATGCAAGGAATGCAAAGACTCGGATGCCTCTACGATAATTTGTTTTGTTGAGGAAAGAGAGTTTTACATGTTTCCATAAATTGTTTTAAGCAGACGCAGACAGAGTGTTGTTCCTTTTTCTTCTAAAGCAGGCCTTTTTGAAAAGTATACCAAGGACCCCACCAGGTAATTTCCTGAAGAAAATTTTACATTATCCTGAACTTGCAGGTCAGTCTATACTCTAGTTTTGACTTTTTGGTGACTTATTTGAAAGTATAATGTTTAATTAAGTCTGTGGTGTGATATTTGCTGGAAGTCCTGGTATTACAAAGTTGTTTTTCCACTTCATACATTACAAAATAATGTATTACAAAATCATTCATAAGGCATGAAATTATAAAACCTTGTGAAAATATTTCACATATAGATAAATAGATGAAGTTGTTTTAGGAAAAATGTCAATAAAATTTCACACAACTGCATATTTTTACATGCAGATAGAAACAGACAAGCTCTTTAAGTGTGATCCTGTCATAAATAAATAATTTCTGCGTATATAATTCCAATGAACTTTAACAGTTTTATCCCAGTATGCCATTCCACAAAACTCATCTTTTGATACTTTTCCAATCACATGAAATAAAAGGAGAGATTTCAAGTTTCATGGAACATTCATGTAATTCTCCTCTTATATTGTTGAATCATTGATTGTTTTCTCACAACCTTACAAAGTCCTTATCTCTAGAGAAAAATATACAAATTTCAAAGCAATGAAGCAATGTGCAAGGTTTCTTCAGCTGTACTTTCTCGTGAGAGATGGTGTATTATAAGAAATAGCTTCTGGCAATGACAGCAACATGAAAAATATTTCTGCACTAATGAGGAAGGGAAATTAGGGAAAGGGCAACTTTACAGTTATCTATATGTTAGTTCTCTATGCCATTATTTTAATCAATATTTCTATTTATGTTACACAGTGAATTATTTTCAGAGAAATCATTGGCATGGCACCTTAAAAAAAAAATTATTGAAGGTACATCTGTAAAGAACTGGATTTTTAGGTGGCGTATTACATCAACAATATGCATCAGTAGTAGGCCACTGTTTTCATTTTATTGCCTATAGATCCACAACAAAAATTTGTAGCGATTTTTCCACCTATACATGACAAAATAATCTGTGATGAAAGACAGTACAATGAAGCAAGAGACAAAATTGTCATTGATTTTCATAGAGACACTGGATTTTTCATATTTCAGCCAAAATAAGGATTTTTTTTTTCCAGACTCAAAGGAGAGCAAAGGTATACTCAACGCCAAGTAAATTATTTTTATCAACTCAATGCATCCAGACACAAATTACAGTTGCCTTTCAGAGTCCCCAAGCTCTTAGTCTCTAATTTACTTTCTTTTCATGCTGTATTTCCTGAAAGTTACATTATTTGCCTATGATAGCTCCAGCCCTCAAAGGACTTAAAAGATAAAGGATTTACAACTTCATGCAGCTTCTTTATAGAAACAATTCTCAATAACCTCTTAATAACCGAGAAAGGACTCTTCCAGAGTAGATTCAATCACTCTTTGAGAAGCATTTTTGTAATCCATGTGAAATGCTAATGCTCTACAACCTTCCTTATGTGTTACTACTGAAGTGGTGTAAAGTTGTTGCTGAGGTATGTCTAAAAGTGTTTAATGTTTTCATATTTTATTTTACCCTGATGTAATTTTTGAACAAACTAGGAATAAAACAACAAATAACAGCTGGAGCTTTAATTCTAAATGAAGTCATACCTTGAAGGATTAATTTAGATTCTTGACTTCAAGTTTGCATTAAAGTGCTTAGAAACCCATGTGTAAGGTAGCTCACTTTTGTTAACAACTGCTAAATCTGGGAAATTCTAGGAAATAAATTTTTATCTGTTCTAATATTATGTTCAAACAAGTTTACTCATTTATTTAATTTACTAAATAAACCTTCTGTATCTCCATACAATAAAATACCTACAGCATCAGGTAGATGCATGAATTCCTGACTACTATAAGTATTCAAAACAACCTAGCACTGGACTAATAATATTACTAATTCATCACATTTATAAAAAAAATTATTATTTTGATAAAGAGAGAAAAATATTCACTGTCTCCCAGTAGGTGAAATTTACAGAGTTGAAGTATTGGGTACTGTAATACTCAGTGTCAACCATCTGTTTTTCCCACCTACAGGAACGCAGGAGTTTGTCATTGTAGTGTCATTTGTGTAGGTGATGACCTGAGGCTCTGTCACTAGGGTGGTGGTTTCTAAAGCAGAGCATTCAGCCACATCTCTTACTGTGTGAGCCAAGGAATGACAGCCATTTGAGTCTTTGACTCAAGTATCTAACTAAACATACATTGCCAGTACAAAATAACTTGAACCAAAATAATTGTTAGAAATTTTGCAATTTTTTAAGTTCCTTCCAATGTGCTTTTATACTTTTCAGGCATATTCCCTTCCATATCACCTTTTCCTATGGTTTGAATATGCTATTTATACTCTTATTTGTGTGTATGCATCCAGGAGAATGAGCGAGCAAGCAAGAAATACTGGTGGAAGAAGAGACAGCATGTATTTTATACCATTTTAGGATATGATAAGAAAACTCACTTGCCTAATGTATTCAACCCCCTAAATACCCTTGTGGGCAATTAAAAAATGCTACCTAACTGCCTTTAAGACACAGCACACTTGACAAGTTTGGCAGATTCCTTGTGAGTTTGCTGAACCTGGTAGAAGAGCAGGTAGTCCCAAGCTTACGCAGCTCTAGTTTTATAACTCCCAGAGTCCTTTTTTTCTAAGAAAGATCTGTGTTCATATCCATTCTAACAGCTTTAAGAGCTTGAACACCTGCCCCTTTTAAGTCTCCCATCTCATGCCGTTATTTATAAATACTATGAAACACAGTGCATAAATAATTTTTGGTGTATTAGTGAAAGAGATTTTTAAAAATGCCCTAAATACACAAATAGGTGCATTGAATAAGTCCTTGAAAAAAACTCTCTTTCCTTCACCACTAGACTGAATTAGAACAAAAGTGCTTTCAAAATACATGTTTTTAATCAAAAAATAGAGATTTGTTTTGCATGTAAGCTAAGATTAATTAAAATTCAGGTTTTGAAAACAATTATCCTTCTCTGAGATTTCCTGCAAGACAGAAATATTTGTTGACTGAAGATTAGAACAGCAAACCCATTAAGTAAATTAATAACCCAAATAATTTAAGATCTCTAAGATTTCTGGTGGGAGTTTTAAGCAAAGATCTATTACATCTGTTTGACATTCGCACTGCTGCTCTCACTGTTGTTCTTAGAAAAAAATATACTTTTCCTGAGACCCAGCAAACAGCTGTTATTAATAGGCTAAGAAACAAAATATAAATTGGATGATTAACATCCCAGAAAGTGGTGCTATTGCAAGTTAGCATAAGCAGAAAAAGGCTTGTTGCATTTTACCCACTTTCAGGGTATATGGGGTGTAGCAGCATCAAGTTATAGCAAACTGAGGGCAGTGTTTGGACAGAATGATAGGAGCAGAATAGCTCTTGAATTTTTTTTTTTTTATTTTATTTTGTGGTAGGAACTGTTTAAACTGAAATGGGTCACTGAAAGAATGTCTTTGCTAGCTATTTTCAAGAAAAGATAGAATTTGTTATCTATGGACAGAAAATTCCTGTGTGTTCTTATCACTTTCCTGGCTATTGTATGCAGCTACTGAGAAGCCTGTGTTCTTATTTACCTCCCTGCACTTTTAAAAGATAGAGCTTGAAGATCAGCAATTGCCAGAAAACAGGCTATGAGGGACAGTTTTTGTCTGTATGAATTGTTTTAAATCTAGGAAAGCTCAACACCATCAGTATCCAGACCACTCAGTCCTGGAGGTAGCCTAGGGAAGAGCAGAGTACTGAAGATGAAGCTCATGGAGTCTTATATCAGCTTTCTCAGCATAAGGAATGAGTTGGTAAAGAGCAGAGGCAGGAGAAATGCTGACAGCGTGACTTCATAGGAACAGCAAACACCTGGGTCCAGCAAATATCATCTATATCTCAATGTGAACCATATAGCAAAATCCAAATGCACAACTCATAAGGGTTGTGGGCAGGGTATCTAAAAGTTACTCTTTAAGTAGAGGAATTCAGTTCTATTTGTCATATCCAGACCACTTACTTTGGACCTAGAAAGGCTTTGATTTCCTTTTAAAATGCACTTATTCAATTAATTATTCTGAGACTCAATAAATGAGGTTTGGCAGCCTACCTGAAAGTATGAAAATTTACAGTTGTCAGCAACAGCTACAGTGAAATGATCTTCTATCCCATTCTCCATTTTCATTATTATCTCCAGAACATGGTGTCATTATACCTTTTTTTTTTAGTTAGAAATATTATTCTACAAGTCAAGTAAAATCTACATTAAAAAACCCCTTTGTTTTCTGATCTCCCATATGGTTTACTCAATCAGAAATGGTTTTGAGAAACTTGGCAAGAATAGGAAGCATTTATATGTTTCTATGTTGCATAAATAACTAAGAAAGGTTATCAGATTTTTTTGATATTAAATCTCACCAGAAATAAATATTTTAAATATATAATGAAATATCTTTTCCATATTTTGTGAGTTTTTTAACAGTTTTTGTCTCTCAAAATAGACATAATCCAACTAATATAATATGAAATACATTTCTATTTTCCAGTTCTTTAGGTCCTTTCCATTATATTTAAGAGTGATTTATTTTCCTTTTAAAAAGCACCAAAAGAACTATTCATTTTCATGATCAATTTTCCACTGGAATTCATGTAACACTTTGCTTAAACTTTTACCCGTTTTCAAAACAAGAATTTACTTTTAAGACACATGTCCAATTCTCCCACCAATATTTATATACAAATAGTCTTTCAAAACCCCTGGTGCCTATATAACTGAACAGCAGGTAAAGTTTATGGATGAAATTGCTGAAGGAAAAAGCCATAAACAACTATGCGCATGATCCCAGTGTACCCCTGCAAGCTGAATCTTCAGCACTTTCACAAGCTGTCAATAGGTCTCTGAAAACCCACTTCTTTAAATCCAAAGACAATTAATCCTCCAGATGGTGTCTGCTGAATTTCATGGATTGGACTTTTCTACATTAGATATATAAATTCTACATTTTCACACTTGTTTTTTCTTTTGCCAGATCTGGTTGTTGAATGTAGTCATAAAATTTTCTAGTGCTATTTCCTCTGTTAAATAGTCAACACATTTTGGGAGTTTTGTTGAAGAATCTAAACTTGAGATGTAGGTGATTCTGATTACAGTATTTAGGCATAAGAGGCATCACCAATCTTTTTTTTTTATTTTTTTAGCTATTTTACAACATTTTTTTGTTTCAGAGAGCTTGTCACAGCTGCAAAAATATATCTCTGGATGAAAAAATAACGTTGTCATCAGTAAGATATGACCTATGGTCTACTTGATTTTACATTAAACAGTTTACCTTGAATTTCATAAAAAATATAATGTATTATATATAGAAATGTTGTAGTAAACTAAGATTACTCAGTCACTCTTTCTGGACGCTTTTAAAGCAAACTGCGTTTGATTTGGAAAATCAAAGAAAAATCAACTTTCCGTATTATGTGTCCTAGTTTAGGGTCAAATACTGACATTAAATGATTAATCAAATTTTGTGGGCTGATAATTAAATGTTATTGTTTATAATTTAAAAAACTTCATGACAGATAAAACCAACTTACCTTTCCAACAGAAGTAAAATAATTATTAATGAAATCATGGACCATGCATGAAAATCCATTTTCCTTGCTACACACCGTAGTCTCCAAGGCCAGGGCTATAGATAAGATATTTTTCTGGGTTAAGGTCACTGGTTTTTAGGACTTTGTAGGACTGGCCTTTTGGCCAGTACCCCAGCAGAATGTGAAGACTCACTCATGTTTACAACAGAAGATCATACAAAGAATTGACCTAACTAGTGTTATATCCAGCTTCCCTTAATTCCTTGTCCCTAGCACTAACCATAGCCTACAGAGTTAAGCCCATCTTTCCAGACTCATTGAGGATCATCTTTCCAGAGTCCCTTGGGAGCACATCCTACCCTGTTATCCATATTTACCACTAAAACCATAAATGTGATACCTAACTTCAGTATTCTCCACTACATCCTGAATTACACTGATTTTTACTGGATACCCTAGATTTCGCCAATCTTAGTGTCACCAACATTGGCCATTTTCTTGGGGCAGAATTACAGATATAACCATCAACTAAAAAGGAAGGTTCAGATGCCAATGGCTGAAAAACTGGAATTTCAAAGTACTGCAAAGATAATTTCAGCCCCATCCATTCCTCTTAACTGTCCTTACAAAAATAAACATTTCAGAAGGTATGTGTGCATCTTGAACCATAAGCGGAACACAGGTAAAATATGGTACATGCATTGGAGAGAACTCATGTTTGCTTCAAAGCACACATTGAACCAAGAGTAGAGGACAATAAAAATGCTCAGAAAATAGAACACTTGCAATTCATAGAAGTGTTTTGTAACAAGATCTAGGTGAAAATATTAATTATAATTAATTAATAATTATTAATTATTATAAAATGTGCTACTATGCCCAGCTTCATTTTTACATATATAAATGGTCCACAAAACACTGTCATTTGGTATGCATGCTCTTTTGATTAGTGATGTCTCTGCAAGAAAAAGCAAGAGAACATTTATTTCTAGACCAAAACGTAAATATTAATGTTTTTAACAAGTACTTGCTACAAAATTATCATCTTCTTCTTTCATAGAAGGTTTATCAAAAGGTCTGTTCTTTAACTGCAGTTGGGAAAAAAACTTCCACTTCACACTTGTTTTCTGATAATATTTATGCTATGAGCAGATTTCAAAAAATTAATTTAGTTTTTCATGTCTCAGGGCTACTGCCTGCTTTAGACAATTTACCTTTGAAATGTTTTTAAATATGAAACCCCTACTAGGAATGTTCCACCACTATTATCTTTCACTGAGTTCCTCTATCTTTTTTTTTAAAGCATTATTGAAAGGAAGGACTTGTTTATATATATTTATTTCTCTTGAAGGAAGGCAAGTCAACAAGTATATAAGTGTCAATAGTACTAATTAACATGACATTAATTTCTCCTACATTTGCATCCACATTTTAAATTACAGTAATTTCATTATTATAAAACGCGCTGGAGTATAATCCGCACTTTTGTTCACAGCAAGGATCCGCATGCAACTTTCACAAAGTTGCCAATTAGTAACAGAATTGCGGAATCACAGGGTTTACTGGCTTGACTGGGGGCTGCTGCGGGCTTGCACTTCCAGGTTGGCAAATTTCTGAACTTTGTTCATATATTGGCCACTCCGGAGTATAAGCCACACTTCCAGGTTTGGACCAAAATTTTAGTCAAAATGATGCGGCTTATAATCGTGAAATTACTATGATTTCAATACACTTGACTTTACATTCAGTTTCCAAAGGATCTCAGCAATTCAAAAGCCTAGTAAGGTTTTGCTGTTAAATTCAGAGGACTCTTTCTTGGCAAAAATAGTAAAATTCATCTGATTTCTTTACTTCAGATTTCAAATTCTCTCCCTTTCTCTCCCCGTTTCCTCAATATCTGTCTGTTTTATATTTTAGTTGCTCCTTATATTTCAGATATAGGAAATGACTGCAAGTCTTTTAAGATACTAGGCTGATTTTAAAATCTGCAGGGAAATTAAGACTCATGCATTCCCCTCTTGATAGTGAAGGGAAAAAATACCGAGAGAGATTAAAGATTGGAATCACAGTTTACTGAAGAAATTGCAATAAACAAAATAATACTAATTTTAAAAAAAAGATTGTACAAAAGAGAGAATGGTTTGTTCTCTGCTGAGTTCTGTTACCACCAGCCCACCGTGCTGGGGGTGTGTGTGGAGGGTCCTGGAGGAAAAGGAGCAGGGGCAGGTGGGGAGGAGGGAGGAGATAGGATCTGCGAGTCCCTCCGCTGGAACAAGCGAGACAAAAAGAAAAGGTGCACTTCTGATTGAGCATCCCATCTTTTCCTGATGAAAAATAATGTCCCTAGTTGTGATGTAGGTGATATTGAATAGCCAGAACTAAAGAAGTTCTCCCCTTCTCTTTTTATTTGTGACAAACATGGCAATATGCAGAATATTATACATTAGGGTTCTGAGAGCATTCCCCTAAGGGCACCTAAGTATCCTGGGAGAGGTTTTGGACAATTTAGTAAGAGACTTTGGACTGGGGATATGCATTTAGGACTCCCTGCTACTTGGCACCTACTGCAAAGTGCATTTCTAATGTAGTATGAAATCCCAGCACTGGGAAAATACTGTGCTGAACAACTGCTGTGGAGTAATGATACAGACACAGAACAGAGCCGCTGGGCTAGTTCTGTCAAAAGTGGAGGGGTTCAATACAGAATATTGCATCTTTAAAACATCAAGCTGTGAGTCCAGCCTCTGGGTCTGCAATGTGATTCTCTGTATAACAGAGAGGAATATTTCCAGGTGTCAAACAGGATCAAAGAACTAAACAGGGAGTCAGTTAAAGGCCTAGAGGAAAAACTGGCTTGAGAAATATGCAAAATGTGTTCAAAAGCATAAGAAAATTACCTTAGGTTGCAAACTCAGGTGAGATTTCATCATTCTGAGCTCCTAGGTCTCAATGTATGCCTCCTCCATAAACTCTAGACACAGCAGAGAAATTAGATAATTTCCTAAGCACCGTCATAGTTAACACAGAGTTAACAGTAAACATCTGTCAATAACAGATCTGAAGTCTCGTCTTCTTCTTCTTTAGGGTATTTGAGCCTATTATATTTTAATACTGATTTCTACTTATAAAAGTGATAACATCTTAATCCAGGAATATGGGACAGGAATAAGGGACCTCCCTAGGGTTGTTTATAGACAGGCAGGGAGGATATTTCTCAGAAAGGTAGAAAAATAGCAAAGGTAGAAAGAAGTGAATTGGATTGCCTCCTGCTAATGAGTTCACAAACCACAGTGTTGGATGAAACAGCACTATCATTTATCACTGGCAAAGCCAAGCTCAAGAGAGTCAGCAGTGAGAAGGCACACAGGTTTGGAGCCTGCAGGTAATCTTATAGTGCGAATCTCAGTCATGTTTGAGGAAGAATTAATCATTTAGGTGAAAAAAAACACTGTTTCTGAGCATGAAGGGGAATATACCTTTAGGTAAGTGGAAAAGATTCCCAACATTTAACTTAAGGCAAGAGGATATCTATCTGCACAGAGGAGTAGGGAACAAATGCACCCATCAGATCTCTACTTGGACTGTAGCAGGGAAATGCAGGTATATTTAAAGGATTGCATAAGAAACTTCCTGGTATCCTCATCTCTTTGCTAGAAACTAGCTTCAGCATAAAACCAGGCTTTGTTTGTAGCACCTAGATCAGATACAAATGGAAAAAAGGATTCTTCCAAGTGAAAGAAGGATTCTCTTACCAGGGCATGACTAGTGCATGACAGGATGCACAGGAAAAGCTGCAAGCAAAAGCATTGGTGCCTCTAGATTTTAGATATATCAATAGATAAACAACTGACAAATAAAATATTTCTGGGGTACTTGTACATAAAACATTGCTGAAATTAGAGCTACAGATATGAGAAAAAGGTCCTGTGTCACTGATCATGGATTCTGATACATTTGATTTATAATGTAATGTGTATGGAAGAGTTAGGCTCCCACAACACAGACTTTTAAGTTGTTCTGCATGTACAGCATGGTCTTTTTTCTGGAACTCAGGATATTTTGTAGGTCCCTAGAGCAGACAAAATATCAAGTACATCGTCTTCTACAAGGAAAAATTTCTGCCAGGCAAACCCAAATAGATGAAGCTCTATCACAGAGCTGTATAATTAATAATCACATCAGTTATGGATTTAAAAGATTTAATTGTTTTTGCAGAGCAAACCCATTGCAGCTGAAAGATCTGGCAGAAACTGTAAAAAAAAACCTTCTGTGACTCATATTTCGCATAATATCCATCTCCAACCAAGATGGGTGAGTCATAACTCAGAAAAAATTAATTATGATTCAAAAACTCAGATTAAAGCGAGATTGTTCCTTAAAATCAGACCACAGACATATTTTTATCTTAGCATATCTGCTCCCCATGGCTTCTGATTTACTTATCTGATGACTTCTCCAGTACCCCAAAGTTTGTAATTTTTTTTCTCATTCTTGTTAGGTATGAGAATTCCAAGGAGTCCCTTCCTTCCTTCCTTCCTTCCTTCCCTGAACATGTGGTTTGGGCCCACCTCAGTGACATCTTCAGACATAAATAGTGTCTCATGTCGTCCTGAACACTGGGAATTGACTCACCACTTGGAGAGTGATTTTTCATCTACAGTTTAGAAAGGAACTAGGTGGTGAGTCATTATTACAGGATCAAAGTGCAGTCCTCTTGAGGTCACACATCCATTCATTATTATTGAGTTCCAGATTATGAGGATATGTCTTACCACTGCCTCTAAATCAGAAAGATGATACTTCCAATTTAATAGTGTAAGCCAAACAAGACTGAAGTCAGTGGAGGCTTCTCCAAACACTTCAGCAGGCTTTGGATGCAGTGTTAATATGCATTACTGAGCTCAAGGGTAAAAACCACTTCAGATTATAGACCAATTCAAAGAGTTTTAAATATTTATTTTCTATCATGTTCATGATCCCACATATACTTTCAAAAAGTGAAAAAGTGCATGTATAGATAGTGTGTGTTACATCATATATTTCAAATTATTTTACTTAATCACTCCAATTTTTTGCCTAGTTGCTATGATTGTTATTTTTTATTTTGTTGCTTCTCAATTAATTGGAGAACTAAATACACAACAATTTGTATTATGAACTATGAATATTACAACTTAGAAAAAACCTCAAGCTATCAGTCTGTTAACTTTAGCTGTATACATCGTGGTTACTTACGTATTAAAAATACCAAACTTGTTAAAACAAATACCTAAGTTATTAGAAATACTAGCATTTACTTAAGTAATATTAACCAAAAACCAGTAATTACTTAACAAGTCTGTATGTAAACATTAACTAATAAAATACATCTTGGAAAATTTCCATTCTCTTCTGATTCAGTTTATGAAGAAAAAAAAAAAAAGCTTAATTCATCAAATAAATTATTCATCAACAGCTATTTGCTAAGCTCTGTTAATTAAGCAGTAGGTTAATTACAAAACAGAATTATATGTGAGTGAACAACCAGGGAATCCTGCTTGTGAGCTGTGTCCTGGGATTGAACTAAGAAGTGCTTTCTCCTTCTCTCATCAACTAACAGATGCTGTTAATTATTCCATGCATTGAGCACTGTAAGAATTCAAAACCCAATAAAATACCAAAAAAAAGTCTTTCTATTAGATTTTTTCTTTTTCAATTAGCAGTAGACTGGGAATCCATGTAGTACCTAATCACTATTCCTATTATCTATTTATAGTTTCCTTTAAGGAGTCATTTTTCTTTCCTAAATCAATCAACAGTCAAGCCATTGCACCCATAGGTAAATGTAGGATATTCTAAATAAATGGGAAAATGCTTAAAATACTGGATCAGTGTTCACTTTTGAAATGCTTATCAAATCACGGTACACTGTGCATCTTTCAGACTGCCAAGGCCAGATTCCCGAAGGGATACAGACAATTATGAGTTCAAGAATCTTAAAATATTTCATAACCTCCGTCACAGTTCTTCTTATCTGCAGGAAAAAAAGTGAGCAGGTGAATATAATAGATGAAGGAATATATCCTTCAGAAAAGGGTTAAACCTTCAAAGAAAAGACTTAAGAGGTTAATACTTGATATTGTTAGCAGAGTTTTTTAACAAAAACCTAACTCTGGCCTTCACTATCACATAAGCAGATTTATATGCTTCAACAGACACTACCCACTGTGTGCACAAGATTTAGAGGATATGTTCTTTCCATTATCTTCTTTCCAAATAAAACACATTTGTCCATTTTGACTCTTTAATCCTGTTAAACTGTTAAATAAAAAAAGTTATCCTTTTTTTACTAGTATGGCTAAATCCAGTAAGCAGAGTACAGACATAACCTACTGACAGTTCTTTCTTTATTTAGTTTTGAATTCTCTCTATAGGAATTATGAGAATTGTGTGTAATGTTTTATACATAAAAAGATCAGTAACAAGTGCAATGTCTTAATTTTTTCTCTAATTTATTTTCTTATTGGTGGATTACATGAGAATTGTTTTCATCTTCTAATCAGCAAGTGCATACACAATCTTCTTTGCTGCTACTCCTAGCTACATGGCCCCCAATTGTATGAGAAATTACTTTTATTAGCTTTCAACCTCATGTTGATGAACTTTGACCTGACAAAGTTTTCCTGCTTCTACTATTACAACCATTTCAGTTACCTGGTTAATCTGTATAAACATCCTGATTTTTCATGCCATGGATGATGCTTCTCAAATCTTCTAAAATCAGTATTAAAAATGTCACCAGTATACTTATCTTTTTGTACATCTCTCTTTGAAGAAAATATTAAATCAGACTTTTTTTCAGGGTTGAGACTTGAGGAATGCCAAGACTAAACTACCCCCTGATGCCATACTTCACTGAAAAGACCTACAAATTCACATTTTTTGGAGTAATACACTGGGGTTTTCTTTTGCAAAAGGTTTATTCAGCATCATTGACACACTTCTTACTAAGGTACGCTACACCAATTCCAAACTTGAATGTAGGGCTAAGATAAATCCAAATGTTACGGAAGGATTCTATCAGCACCTACATCCATGGTGCACTCTTGTCATAACTTCCAGTTACTTGCTGAACACACGTTCACAGATTATAGTCAGAAATAGTTTTTTTTTCACCTGGAGTTCCAAGTCACTATTATTTGCTGAATGAAGAGCTCAGAAGCTTGTTTGCTTCAGCAACAGGTGCAAACAGAAATCCAAATTCCCTCCAGCACTGTTTGGTACAGTGCTACTTTGAGTGCTCACTTGAAGTAGAATGGAATGTTGTCAAATATGTTTATGTGCAGTGCTGCCATGGGTGAATGAATGCACTGACAATTGTAATGAGAATAAATGCTGATATTTACATGCATTTAAAATAAATTAAATTTATCAGAAAAGATTATATATTGTAGTCATTAATCTTAATTTAAAGATAATTAAAGGATACTGAGATCCCAGGCAAGAGCCACAAGACCTTTATTAATTAATCTCATGTGTAGCCCTCATGTATACTGAGTTATAACTTTCTCTTTGACTTCATTTTGCCTCAGAGCAATGGTGGCTTAAACTTGACATTGCACTGCATGCTTAAACTACACAAAAGAAAACCCAAACCCGCTGCTGTGGGGTTTAGGATGATTCTGCACACAGATTATTTTTTTTTCTTTATTGGCTGAAAACTATTATTCTGGTCTTCTGGCAAATTAAACAAAACCATTACTCATTTCACAGATGTCAGGGAGCTTCAATAACTCCTGCTCAGGATTGATACAGATGGATTTAAATAATTCACCTCAACTCTTCTCTTAATTTCTCAGCTGCTTGGTCTCTTCAAGTATCACTTTGATTCTCTGCAAATATCTAGATTTAGAGTTCCTCTTACTTACCTAAAATGAGTAGTACATACTATTAGCTTCTTTATCTGCTGCCAAATATTTGAAAAATGCTTTCTTTTGTAACCCTTCACATCTGTTTCTTGATGCAATAACATTTTATTTCAAGAAATATGGGAATAGAAGAGAAAGAGAAGCTGCACATTTCAGAGACTTACCTTTTAGAAGAGACCACTTAAGACCTCTAACAGAAAGAGGGATATGAGCTGTATGACACATGCCCTTTTTTCATGAACTGCATTTACTCTTTCTGTTACCACTGGTGCTTTCACAGTGGTCAGATAGATGGGCTTTAATGCAATGAAGTAGTGAAATCGGTATTATGTCTTCATGAAATGTATAAAGAAAAAAGTGTGGAAAGATGCTCCTGGGTCAACCACTGGATCATTTTTTACTTCCTTTAATACAGAACCTTTGGCTTCCTTTACTCATCTGAATTGAAGTCAATGCATTGGTAGTACAGAAGTAGAGCTCTAGGTCTCTACTGCTCAGGATTTCAATGGGTGTGCTCTGATTCCAATCAAGTGTGGCAGCATCTGCTCATACTTTTGATATGCAGTGCTTCCATGTGTTACACAAAAGGCTAAGCAATTCTTGTCTCAGTAGTGCCTCAATGCTTTTTCTGCTGTGAGCACCTTTTGTATCATCAGTTAGAAATCCTGTGATTCTTTCTTCTGGCAAACTTTCTTGGCTAGAAACGGAGCTACTTAGTAGATACAATTCCATTAAGATGATACTGGTGGAAACTATGTTGAGAAAAATTAAAAACAAGTTCTGAGACTTTTTCTCCACTAGTCCATAGACTACAACAGCTGTACATTCTAGAATTAAGACTACAAAAACTGTACATTCTAGAATTACTTAACTTCCAAAATCTCCTTATAAGATTATCTTATTATAAGATAGATTTGTTTGTAAGATCATTCAAAAGTGATGAGAAAACCAAGCAGTACCGGCAGCTCTAATCATGCCCTGGTCAAATCTATCACTTACAACTCAGTATTCAATGAATTTTGGATCAGCTGCTCCTTTTCTAGTGTTCATATGTTCTGTATAACTAGGCTTCCTCTGAATCTGCACACACAAAATGTCTTGCCATCTGTTTCTGATCTTCTGGCATGGGAGCTTAGTTTTGTTGCTCCAGCTCATTTTATCCTGTGTTCCGCCTTATTGGGAAGGCAATGAAAGAGGACAAACTACTATGCAGTTATTAGATAGCAATCAAATTTTAATTGAAAAAAGAAAATTTGACTCAAAGTATATATTTGACTCAAAGTTTTGTGGGTCACAGATTTTTCTCAGAGTTTCCCAATCCTTTGAGCCTCACATTTTTCCTTCTTAAGAGCTGCTAAAGTCATCTGCCATGAGTAGGTGAATTTTACTTCTTATGCTCTTCAACAATGTCTTTGAAGAAATCTTCATTTATTATTCAAAATTATACATCAAATCATCTTTTTTCCAGAATTATGAAAGAAGTGTAAAGAAAAAATATAGTTTAAAAAATATATAAATTTTTGTACTGCAGGTTATTGGTTTTATATTTTAATCATCTCTATGAATTAGAAATTTCAATCTTGAAAATTTTGATAACAAAAAAAAATGCATTTAAAAAAAAAAAAGGAGAAAATTGTAGCATTCATTGAGATTGCTGATGTCAGTGAAGTAATATTGAAAATTCTTGCCCTTACTGTTTGATGGTGACTATTGAGTTCAATGTATTGTCCTCATTCTAGCCATTCCCCTCACTGGTTTAAAGGAAATTAGGAAAAATTAGGACTGAGAAAGCACAACTGTGAAGTCCTTACATTTTCCAACCCTATGGTAAGAACAAGGCTGTTGTAAAAGAGCAAGTTTTATGTTCTGTTTGCAGCTAATTGTTCCAAAAACTTGACACATAGCTACATATCAATTGTATTCCAACTTCTTTCTAGATTGCTACTACATGAGTTTTTGCATAAATACATACATGAATATATATATACGTATATATATATATGCATACATACACCAAAATGAGTTTTAATATGCATCTATGCATATACATGTCAGTGTGTGAATATTTATTGCTCTTCTTAGTAGTACATATACAGTCCAGCTCTGGAAAACTGACTGAATTCCCTTTTCATACAAGCATTACTGACAGAATTGTCAATTATTTCCAGCATGGAATCTTAATTGCCAATATGTGAGCTGGAAAGAACCCAGGTTTATTAGCAGATTTCAGGTTCACTTTGCATATAATTTACTAGCATCACTGTAGCTCAGACTGTCATTATGAAAGCTCTGTAGTTCTTTCTTCTAGTCTGATCTGTATTAGTTGTGCTGACCATCACACAGAACAATCTTCAATTCCACTGTTACAGCATTTTCCCTGTCAAATCATGAGGAGACTATTAACACCTCTCTGCTGGAAGCACATGAAATAATCATGGGAGCTGTTTATGTTAATTCAGATTAACCCAGGCTCCTTTTTTGTTTTGGAATAATTACTGGTTCAAAATATCAGCATGTGTTAAGAGATCAGGATTAATTTGTGAGAGCTGAATGACAATATTTCCAATGGTTTATTAAACACTAATTAGATTTAAAATGGTGTGACTCTACACACACTTGTGTGCATCAAGAAGTTTAAACATCTGTTTTATAAGTAATGCAGGTTATAAGGTTGCAAAGTTTAATATCACTGGGGGATATCTTACCATATTTGATTACAAGTGACACATTAAATTCTGGGGTTTTTTTCAGAACTGGCATAAAAGATTTATGTTTTGTCATGTTTTTGTTCATTTGTTTGTTTTTTAATTAAACAGCTTAAACAACATAGGGCTTCACTCATCTATCTGCACTTTAAATCTTATAAATAACAAGATTTCCTTAAATGTCTGCCTGGGAACAAAGATGAGTTATAGCTCCCCAGTAAAGTGTAAGACAAGAAAGCGCAATACAAGAGAAAAATCATTATTTTAATATTAAAATAGCTGGGATTAAAATTTGAGTAATTTATTCCTGCGCCATCAGTGCAAGTCAACAAAAAAATAAATAGAGAAAGGAGAAAGAGAGAAATGAAAAAAGAATTCAAAAACAATCCTAGTAAATCTGCTGGAATGTACAGGATTAATTGAAAGCAATAAACTTGAATAATACCAACTACAAATCTATGTGTGTAGCAACTGAAAAGGTTATCTGTTATCTTAGCACCTGGAGCATACACTATATTCCAAAGGCTGAGTTCAAATCAAAGATAACACCAAAGGCATTGCACAGTGCAGTATGTTCTGGACTGACGTTGCAGGGCAGCCCTAGTCAACTGCAGATGGAATGAAAATTTGAGCAAACAAGAAGCTTCTGAAAGTATATATATTTGCTTAACTCTTTTACAAGGTTGTTCAAACCCAAAAATATTGTCTCCGTAACAGCAAATACATGTTCATGATCAGAACACTGACCCTTTCTTCACAGCTCATGTGAATTTAGCAGATTGGGTGCAAGGTCCAGGTTCTATTTGAGTCTCATTCCCTTGGGTTATTTTGAAAGGCAGAACAATATTCTAGCCCTGCTTTGTTGACAAAATCTGATGTGTAACTTTCACTTTTTAAGAAAATAATGAAGGTTTTGACATTTCTGCAGGACGAAGGCTTACACCAGTCTTATCTGAGCAATTGCTACCATAACAGGTTTTGTTCAATGTTTAATCTGGTATTCCAGTTCCAGTATGCAATATTTTTTCCCACCTGTTTCTCAGCTTTCCTTTTTCAATTTTTTTTTTTTTTTACCTGTGACTTGGTAAGCACATCAGCCATTTTCTGCAGAAGTCTGGGCTACTATAGCTATGTGAAATCTGCTCAGCAGCTCTCTTCCAAATATCAAGCTTGTATGAAAAGCAGATAGACATTAATTTACAATGTTATATTTATTAAATGAAAGCATAATTTGTATGCTGTTCTTAAGTACAGACTTCCTCCCACAGCTGAATACAGAATGACTGCTACAGGAGATTTGAAAGAGTACCATTCTGAGATGGCTATTTTAGGGGGAAAAAAAAATCAAATAGTTTTGCAAATAATCTGCTGTGTTATTTGAGTTAATTAAACTTGCATTTGATTTTGTTTTTTCTCTTATAGCTTCTACTTGTCAACAGTCACCAAAAGTAACAAGCAACATATCTGCCCAAGCCTGTATTTGGTCTGACTTTCACTGATGCATCACCTTGCATTTTTTGTTTGAACTTTTAGGATTAAATCTTAGATTTACTTAGGTTTATGTGAGTTTTTTCATTATATTTCCTAAGTCAAGAATTTGCCCTTAAAGATTTCAGCAATGTACAAAACTAAGGGGTAAATTATGGGGCAGTGTGAACAAAATCTTGGTTTTGCTGAAGTCTGTTGGCATTTGCCTATGAGCTCCAGAGAGACAACAGGATGTATTTTACAAACAGAAATTGTCTACAATTCTGCATTCCAAGGTGGCATGCTAGAGGTGTGGAATTTACATATATTAAAATAAAACTCTGCATTTCATTCAGAATTTAGCTGATTTGTCTCAAACTCACCTGCATCCAACAACAACAACAAAAAAATATCCTATAATGACTTAGGTGTCATTTAAGGCTTGAAGTGTACCATCAATTTATAGAATTACAGTTTTATTCTGACATCCCACTGGATATAAGTCACCTGAGTGTTAATAATCTGTGTGTTTTAGTTCACTTACTCCACTGTCCTATCATTCAATGTGTATTCCGTGGTACCTGGCAGGTAGCTGTCTTCACTGGAACTTGACTTAGGATTAAAAGATATTTAGTTCCATTTTCCTTCCATTAATATTACAGAACTTTATGACTGCCAAATTGTTCCTTTCTACTACACACTTCCTCTAAATATTTAATCACAAGCATTCAATTTGTGAGTTTAGGGGATTTTCATTTTAATTAAATTACAGTAATTTCACGTTTATAAGCCACACCATTTTGACTAAAATTTTGGTCCGAACCCAAAGTGCGGTTTATAATCAGGTACATCTTATATATGGACAAAGAACAAAAAGTTGCTGTTTTAGTTTGGAGGACAAGTGTCTGCTAAGAAAGGCAGGAGCCTCCCTTTGAAATGGAGAATGTAAACCCCTCCCTCCAAATTATTATAATTTTGAAATCAAGGGGCTCTCAGGCAAANATATGGGAATTAGGAATAACAGTTCTTTACTAGGGAAATTAAAATAGAAGTACAGTACTACAAAGAAACAAACCCCAAACCCTGACAAAGTCAGAGTACAACCTGACACCCTGTCAGGCAGGGTGTTAGCAGCAGTTCCATTGAATGGTGGCTGCATCCTCCTGCAGTGACAGATGTGGCTCAGTTGGAGCAGTGCTCCTGTACAAGGTGCAGCATGCTTTGCAGCCCGTAATTACAGGTATATTGCCGCAGCTACCATAATTTAATGTATATTGCCGCAGCAGCCGTAATTTACCGGCATTATCTGAATTACCTGAATTATCCTAATTATCGCAACCATCGTAATGACTGCTATTACCGTATTTAGCCGCAATCAAAAAAATTACCGTAATTAC
>PYHW01010717.1:7751641-7770923 GCA_013186435.1 Turdus rufiventris
TTTTTTTTTTTTTTTTTTTTTTTTTTTTTTTTTTTTTTTTTTTTTTTTTTTTTTTTTTTTTTTTTTTTTTTTTTTTTTGTTTTGTTTTATTTTTTTTTGTTTGTTTTGCTCCACACATTTTGAGAATATCTTTATTCTTTAACATGAGTTTTTTACATTTTCCTTGTGTGACAATGATGCATCCACTTGCCATCTCTTTATGTCAAGATCTCATAATGTATGTTTGTTCAGTAGCATGAACAATATGGTACTGTAGGAACTATGGTAACACCAATAAATAGACACAGTCCTGCCTTCCATTCACTTACATTATCTTTTGGGTTAGCACAAATATAACAGAGTTATATTCCCAGCTGCAGATACCACACATGGTCTAGGCATTATCTACACTTTCCCACTGTGCAATATAAAATTTGTAGATTCTTCATGCCTGTTGTTTAGTCAGCTGGCTGCTAATAAATGAATGTACTGTCAATATCTTGAGAGAAGAGAGTATTTTCACTTGTATCTACCCCATCATTTGTTAAGGGAAAAGAATTCCAACTCACTGATTTCATAAAAATTTTTTTTTAGGTTTTCATAATATATGATTTACTAGTCTTATGCAGGCTAAACACAAGTAAGTTCATTTACGTACCTCACTCTGTTTCCTAATAATATAAATTTTCATCTGAAAAAAAAAAAGGGAAATAATCTGATGTACGATTCAAAAATTGGATATGAAAATACATTTTGTCAAGATCTGAAAATACATACTCCAGGGAATGGACAGTAAGCAAAAGTATACATTAACGTATTGCCCACTGAATTGCTGCTGCATTTCTAAATAATAATAATAATAATAATAATAATAATAATAATAATAATAATAGTAATGCAAAACCATGGGGAAAGCTGTTAAACTTGTTCAGAAATCATTAAATTTTTCTATGTGGAATCATCTAATTTGACAATATCGAGCAGCATTGGTGGGGCTGCCTGTAGACTGAGTATGTAAGGCTGTAACAAACCTCACTGATCAGCAGAAGTGTCCCTCTCCTTCCTAAGCAAGTAGGCAGAATTGACCATTGATATTTTATACTCCACCAGTACTTAGGTAGGTGTTACTAGAGAGCTGTATTATAGTGGTGTTGTTTTATTGGACTGGTGCATTATCTTCCTTTGAGGACCAGCAACACTCTGTATAGACAAAAAGGGAAGCCCAAGCTGTAATTTTAATGCATTTCTAAAGATGAAAGAAAATTAAGTGATACTACCTGATAGGTAGAATTAACACACAACTTAGCTTGTCCTGTGCAAGGAAATATGCTTTGCAGATGTGGGGTGACAGAAAAGTAGAATTTCCTAAATTTCATCAGTGGTTGTCTAAGAAAACGTTTTGCAACACTGGCAACAAGCATGGGTAAGAGCTGCCAGACCAGGCAGAACTGCAGGAGAGATGCAGCAGGGTCTAAAAGTCACCTTCACAGTCCTCTTAAATCAACTCTAGTGAATGTTCACTGGCTGTGGCTGGAGACTCAGTGCCAATGCAATTTTGTATGGAAAATTTGAAGAGATGAAAAGCTCTGCAAAGCAGTTCTTGCTGAAAAATCTTGTATAGGAATATTTATACAATTGTGTATCAGAATTCCATATCTCCATTAGTGATGGTAACTAGTCACTTATACCAATAATCTTCCTTATAGAGATTGTCTCTTCACTTTTTGTGAATTCTAGTGGTCAATGTTGAAATTTAGCACCAGCTTCAGGCAATGATAAGCTATCCAATTTGTTAAAAATTAAAAAGATAATGTTTTGGCTAAAATAAATGTCTGTCTGTTTTACAAGGTAGTTTTTTTCCAAAAATGTGTTATGGTAATATCATTTTTTTTCAAAGACTTCTTTCCCTTCCCCATTTAAACACACATTGTGATGTAACAATGAAGTAATTGCATGATGGATAGGAAAAAAAAAAAAAAAGAGAAGCAACTACTGTGATAATACTGCAGTGAATCACACCCTTTAAGTGCTGTCACAAGATACATTCATCAAAGATGAGGGCCATACTTTCATTCTAGCTTTTTTTTTTTTTCCTGTGGAAGCTCATGCTGGATGAGATGCTACTTTTCAGCTACAAACTGTGATACTGTGATAGTTTTATCTTTTGTTACTTAATTGCTGTGAGAGCCAAAGATCCACACAGTTCTATAATTTATATATGATAGAATTTTAATGCCATGCATTGATGCACAGACTAAAAAAAATTTGAACTGGATCTCTAATGAGGGGCAAAAATGAACTGATCATTAACAACAAAACCAAAATCCTCAAAGTTTATGAGAGTCAGAAACCTGTAGTACCAAGAATGTTAGCTGTCTTATTTTCAAGGAGATTTATATTTGTACTGAGAAGCATAAAATGCAGGTATTGTTCAAAAGAGCTCATTTTCCTGACATTCTCTAGGAGCTCTTATGTGAAGATGTGATTTAAAAGAAGAGAATATTCATTATTTTCATTAGACTGCAGTAAATGTACATATTCCAACACATATACAGTTCCCAACGAAATTTTTACCATCATATCTAATTTGGCCAGCCACACAATCTCAGCAAACAAGGTTAGTAAGGCATTATAAAAATGCTGATGAGTTTCAAGTGAATAACAACTTGGCAATCATCAGAAAATCTATTAGTATTCAAAAAATATATAATGTCAAATTAAGGTACCTTCTCCTTCCCTTTCACCCTTGCCTGATGTGTAAGATCTTCAGCATTAGGGATTCTAAACCTTATGTGCAGATCAACAGTCTTCTAGTAATAAAAACAAACGATTTGAATAACAGTAAGGATCCAATTAAATGCTTGTTTTCTATTGTAATTGCTTTAACAGTAAGGATTCTCTCTGTAAACTCATTCTCTGGCAAGGGCAAGAATTCATCTCTATTAAACAGTAAAGTATATAAATCCAAACTACTTATTTGGATCTTCTAGGCTTTCATCTACACTGTTAAGATTTTCAATCAGTGTTCAGGATTTTATTATGTTTCTGTCCTTCAAACAGGACATTTAAGATGCTGTCAGTCTGCAGCAGCTTCTTGCTGAAGGTGTTTACTTCTACTGTGACCATAATTGACAGAAAAGTAATTGAAGTTGTTTAGACAGGCAGAGGACACCAGTTTTCAATCCAAAAAAAGTATCATCCATGAATGCAAGGAAAGTTCCAAACCCTCTTTTCACATAAAGCAGTTACATGACTGTAGCAAGTTCCTCTTTTCTGTAAGTTAAAAGAAATTATTTAAAATCACAAAGAATCCTTGCATAGCACATTGCCACTGTTATTGTTCCATTATTTACCTTCTAAACAGCCATGAGCAGAATTTGTGATAGATTCTTCTGCCAGGAAAGGCTGGGTTGTATAAGCACCAAACAAACATTCTCAGGGAGTGCGACATCCAAAGGCAAAAGAAAGGCAGGAGACAAATACAGGCTGTAAAGAACCAAATAATTAATTAAGAGATCAGCTTCAAATTTAGAAGATCAGGAGTATCAATTACAAGCTTGGTCTTGCAATTAATGTTATGCATTGCTGGATAAGTAGATTTTAAAGGCACTTTTTTAAAGAGAATGAGTTGCAATCAGCTGGTGACACTTTTTTTTGTTATTTTTTTTCATTATTTTTTTATTTTGTATAAAATGTATTTTTTTTTTTTTAATAATAAAGAGTGTTAAAGAATGTAATTTGCAATATTATTTCCATCAAGATAATCCTGGGAAAAAATGAAATTAAGTTACACCATATCTGAAAAACCTTATTAATTTAGTTGGTATTATTTAGTCTGATTATTTGCATTATGTTTAGTTATTCTTTATTTTTTCATTTTGCTTACTAAATTTAGATTGAAAACATAACAAATTTTACTTTTTTTTCCTATCTGAAAATTAAAGGTTCCTCAAAAACAATATAAAATATTTTAGTTTATTTCATTATTATATGGTCAAGAGCAAATTTCTTGCAATTTTTTCTTCCTGTGGGAAAGCTGAAATGCTGTTTCTGTTTGTCCGGAAAGAATTGTAACCAAGGTAATTTTAACGTGTAACTTCACCAGTGAACCAAAACCAATACTTTGTTTCAATTTTTTTTTCTCTGCTTGCTCAATGAATCTGGTATCTAGTTATTGCCAGACATTCTGTATCATTCAGTAAAAAAACAATTTCTTTTCATTCTCTTGTGGTTTGTTCAGCTAGCCCAAAGCTAAAAAAGTCAGATACACATAGCGCATCTCTGAGGTATACCATATTTTGGAGAAAAGGAAGGAAAAATTCAATATAAAATGGAATTAATTCCTTACTTTTCCAAAGTACAGTTGTATAGGATCATTCAGAGTTAACAAGCAAATGAGTTCACCCTCCCAATCATCAGATTTTTTGCATGATTTTTTTTTTCTCACCCTTCTCATTTTTCATCTCAGTTCACTTTGAATGATCTTTTCTGTGAGGTTTGTCTCTCAGCTGGTTTCTTAATATTCCATGAACTTATACTGCAATCTACAGCACAATCAAAAATCAAGTACATCTAAATCTTTCTGTCAAGGAAAGATGAATTCATAAAAATGTAATTACATCCAGTTTGAAAAAATGCCCTGAAGTATCTTCCATCCCTCAAAGCTGAATTTCTGTATGACAAGCTACTGTAGATAATTCTGAACAGAAGCAACATGAAAAAAGAAAAAGTAGTCCACAATAAAACCTAAACAAACAAACAAACAAAAAACCCCACCAAATTCTGGCTGTTTTTTGCTCTATGACATCACAGTGGCACATTTCTTTGTCTTAACTAAGGAATTTCCAAACACTATCTCTTTTTAATATGTACTATCTACTTAGCAAAAGGAAAAAAACCCATGTATTTCTCAGTGTATGTCTGGAAATAGATAAGGCAGCAATTTAGAAGCTAAGGGATTAGATCTGAAAAAAAACCCCAAGAAATTCTGTGATATCTTAAAGAATCCATTCACTTTTTTTTTCCTAGCTTTCTTGTGGTGATATTGCACTGTGCAAGAAAGATTTTTCTTTGACCTATGAAACTTATGGTCCTAATGCCTTACCTTCTAGTACTATCTATGAAGCAAGTTCCATGAAGCAGCTTTGGCAAATTCAATACAACTGTTGCAGCAATTTTTTGCTTAGCTGACAAAAAACTTCTTTCTTCATTTGTCTTTTTTAATCTAATAAACATCAATTATTAAATGCATTTGTGACTGCAGCAGCATCGGCACAGAAGGGTGCAAAGGTACTGGAGGTCCTCATGGTATGTGCTGGTGTGCTTTTACCCAGGTGTTTGAGCAAATATGGTCTGAAGTGTAATGCAGCTTGACAACACAATATAAAAAAAAGATTCATTAATACAAAAAGAAAGAGGAGTAACAATGTACCCACTCAACCACCTACAGCAAACATGGAACCATAAGTGATGCTGAGGCTCCAGTGGGGTTACAGGGACACTGGCTCATCTGGCAGCAGCAGCCAATGCCATGCAAATCCTGTGGAATGTAAGAGCTGTGTTGCATCTTGGTTCTACCAACAGTAGAGTGATATGAGGGAATTGTGCCCAGTGTGGATAGCATGGGAAGCATGTGGCCTGTGCTTTGGCTAGTGTCAATCTGGGTAGGCAAAAGTAACATGTTCCTTAACAATTAAAGATGTGAGATGTGTGACCTCCAGAATTATTGAACTTGAACAAGGTGAAGGTTGATGCTTTTCAAATCTGGCAGGACTGACAGGTCTAAAGTCCTGATGGTCTTCTGCACAGCAAAGAAGGGTCAGCTGGCTGTGCAAGGTATTGTCCACCAGATCTTCATCATTTTAGGTAAATATTCTGCTTAGGGTAGAAAATGGACTTATAGACCTTCATACCTTGTTTTCTTAATCACTTAATTCAGAAGAATCCCATTTGACTAAAGATATGCAGAAATGCTTCTGTAAGGAATAAGAACTGGAATATGTGAGAGCTGCAATATACACTCCTTCATTCTCCTTACAGAAGTCTGGGCACAGATTCTCATATTTTGACTATGTTATTATAAAAATACATCATAGGGATTTATGTATTAAAATCCTTCCTGAAGGTTATTGTAAGCAGTGTCACTGATGTGAAAACTATCACATAAGAGCACAGGTATATGAATTAGCTTCATTAAAATGTTCTTGTAATACTGATCCAATTTGTTATGTTGAAGGAATTTTTATACTTCAGCTATATAGTTCTGGAGACTTCTGGGCAAAAGTCTGTGAAGAAAGAGAAGCTTAATGAAACTTTTATCCTATCCAAGACAGAGATCCAGTTTCTAGAGACTTCCTTAGTTAAACCCCTGATTACTGATGGGTTGGGCATCAGTCTGTAAGAGTGGTCACCTCAGGAACATAGGTGTGCTTCAACACTGTTACTGCTTTGCCCAAGCCTTTTCAGTTTCCTGTCCAAAAATTTTTACTGTCTTTGTGGAAAGAGAAAACAAAGCTTTCCCATGTAGGTAAAGCAGACAATGTTTTTGATTCATAATGCTGTTTCCATTGATAAATGTTCTTATAAATATACTTTATGCATGTTGCTTCAACTGCAAGGGGAAAAAAAAGGTACATTTGCTGAAGAAATGGGTCTGAGCCCTTCATTTTACGTCTGGGTTCAGACACTTCAGACACTTCAAGTGATTATACATGCTTTTCAGGTTGATTGCTGCTCTGTTCCTGTTCCTGTTCCTATTTTCAAGAGTATCATTTAGAAGACACGAGCATGAAGAAATAAATGTTTGAGGATCAGAAACAAATTCACTCTTTCTTCTGTTAAATGCAAGAGAGTAGCTGCAATGCAGAGATTGGAAAGTGAATGAAAACAGTCAGAAACTTCTTGCTAGAAAGATATGTCTTTCACCAGGGAAAACTGTGTGTCACATTGATAATTATTTTATATAATAAACTTATGTGGTTAAGTAAAAAGATACATCATTAGTAGTTGAACAACCTTACTTCAAGGTAGGAAGCAGTTGCAGGATAAATTAATTTTTCAATAGCAGTGCTTTAATGCTGGAGAAATGTCAGTGATATGCGAAGTTGTTTGCTCCTTTTCAACTTGAACATAACTGAATTCAAATTTGGATTTCTGTGTCCAGCAAAAGGTCCATGAAGAAATAAATCACAAAAAGTTTGTTGTTGTTTGTAGTATTTGTGGACTAAGTTGTTGAGAAAATATTTGTTTTTCTAAATATTAAATGTTTATGTTCACTAAAACATGACATCTGTTATTTGCATTATGCTTCATATGTGAAAACCTCCATTTAGGATAAAGAAAAGTCCTATTATGCCAGGATCACTTTAAGAAGTTACAATGGAAAACAAAGCAAAGTTAAATGGTTTATTATTATATTCTACATCTTAAATACATCATTGACTACATGAAAATATTTCATGTAAGTGCAGCCACAAAAGGCTATTGTTGAGATCATACTTCCAGCTGTGCAAAGATTTGAGGATATCATGAAAGGGACTAGGAATAGAATTGAATGAAAACAGCTATTTTTAGAATCCTTAACATGCATCATTTTCATTTTCTGCTGTATTTCAGACACCTACACTCCTCACTGATTTGTATTGTCATGCGAGACTAGTATCAGCTAAGGTACATTATTTTTCTTGGACACAAAAAGTAGAGTGAGAGATGTCAGAATATTATAGAATGTGCAGAACTATACACAGAAGCATGGATCACACTATCTTTTCAGTGGCAGTGAAACAACAAGATTTTTAATTACTGCAGCCTGAAAGTTGCATATAAAAAGTTATCTTTTCAGAGTCTGGGTTTTAACAAGCACATATATGATAGCATCATAAAGGCATTTTCAGTTATATTTTATTTATTCATTCCTCTTTTGGCTCGGGGGAAGGTTTATATCACAGATATATATGTCCAGAATTTTAAGTGACAGGTTTTGGGAATTGTCTTCTTTACAATATAAAAAAAATTACAGGTCTGATTTATAAGCAGAACACAAATTAATGAAATCCAGGGCTCTGTGTTCCAAGGCTTGAGTTTGATTTCCATTTTGTTTTAAATGACCTTTGCTAGCTTATTTCTAAGAAATTAATTGGCTCATTTGCAGTTCAATCCATTTAAAGAGAAGATGTTTGTTTAGACATGCCTAAAATATAGCCAAAGTGAAAGTTATTGGTAAAATAATTATATGCACATAGTCAAAGTATGATCAGTGAGTATGTATGATAAAGAGACAGTTACAGGTTTTGTTGATTATTACCATTATTGAGTTCAGATGACAAATAAAAATGGAATTTAAAACAAAAAGGTGAGAATCTGAACTATAAGCATCCACTGTCTAAAGCCAGGATTCAGCCCTTCTTCCCTTTTCTATGCTATTTACCTTCATTGCAGATTGGAAACAATTTGAATTCAGTTTTTTCAAAGCCAAAGCAAACTGCCTTCTCACAGAAGATATTTTATTACTTAAATAAGAAGCATAGGAGGTAACAATTATTTCAGGCATGTCTTAAACAAAAAAAAAAGCAAAATTATAGAAACTAGAAAACAGCCTTGGCAAAATAATCAGTAAAATGACAATGGTATAAGTGTGCTGATAATGAAATGCAAGATTTCTTTAGAAAAATCTGAATGTATTTTTTTTTTCCTGTGATAAATATGTTTCGTATTGAGCATATTGGTAATACAGGTACACATTTTTAGTTTTCAAACTTTGCTAGTAAGGAAACAATAGGAATAAAAAAATAATTATTGCTATTCTTTAGCTTATGATCCCTGTTCTTCAGTTTCCAGTCTATCCAATGGGAATTATTCTATAGATTGGCCAATGCATGGATCTTGGGCACTGAAAAAAGAAACTATATCTATTTTTTTAGAAATATTTTTTCATGCTTATGAAGCAATTCAAAGTCAGAATGAGAGACGATGCAGCTTCTCATGACATCACAAATAGTTTTTGTCAGTGATTAAACTTTTTTTGAGATTTATTTTTCTCTTTTCGCATGTACAGGACGAAAACTCCATGGACAGCCCAGTATTGATTAATACATCTTGTGCTAAGGTTGCACCCTTTTTCCCATTTCCATCCTCCTAAGGAAACTAGAACAGCTATTGTACTGGGAACCACTTTATTTTCTTTGAGAACAAAGTGACAAAATAAAAACAAACAAAAAAACACGCCCAAAAATTCCCAAAAAAGCAGCAACAAAACAAACAAACAAACAAACAAAACTATGACCAAAAACTTGTTGGGTGGTCTTTTGTTTCTTTATGCTGGGGAGAAAAGAAGTAATTTGGTAACTGTAGTAAAATAATTTGTCCATAAAATGTGACTTCAGGCAGAACATGTGCTTTTGTGTAGGAAAGTAAGACTAGGGGAAAGCATCCATGGACATTAATGGAACTGCAACAAAAGTGATCCCCAGTAAATCATCCTCTGATGGGGGGGTAGGGGAAAAATGTTGGACCAGAAACTACCAAATAGTACTCTACTGAGAAGGAAGTAGGTCAGGCTGAGAAAATGAAGGGAAATGAAGGCTATGAAGGAAATCAACAGATAAACCAAGGAAAAATAATGAAATGTAGAGACAGAAGAAAGGGGTGCAAAGAAGAATTATGAAAAATGGCACAAAGAAAATAAGGTGCAAAAGGAAAAATGCCAAGAAAATAACTCTAATATCCCAAAAATAAAAATTAGAAGCAATACTTTAATAATTTCCCTAAGATTACTTTTGAGACACTAGAGCAAAAAAAAAAATCATTAATTGGTCATATTTATTCTGGTGGATGAGGAATGTTTTACATAATACATATGATTTTAAGATAAGTTTCAATATATAGTATCCCTTCTGTAGATAAATATTTGCAAAACACATGTAGCATTAGCACATGCTGTTAAGGGTTAAATATGAATACCAACACTTGATGAGAAAAAAGTCAGACTTACCATCAAGCCCTTCTGTACATCTCCATTTGAAGTTATAAGATATATAAATTACTATAATTAATATTCATTTCCACTTTAGTCTCTTCTTTCTATCCTCTCAATAACTACAGTTCTGGGCAGCTGACAAAACAAATGCATCTTTCTTTCTGTTTAACATCACATTGTGGATCTCCTGATTGTAAAACAGCATTTCTAGAAAAAAGTAATCAAATGAAAATAATACATAAAGTTAAAGATATGTATAATTAGAAGACTCTATTTTTGGACAGTCGATTCATTATTTTTGATCCTTCATGCAGGTTTTAAAGCAATCTCAATATACATAATAAAATTCTAAGCATGTGTAATTGCAAAATATAGACTTACAACTCTATACTCCCGGCCTTTTGATTTTTTTTATTCTGGTTAATTGTATTAAAAGAGACATGGATTTTTTTTCAAAAACAAATAGAGATTAGTTTCTTAGTGTTACAGGCTTTCAAGGTCTGTTTAGACAATTCTTTAGTCTTTTTAGACACTGCCATGAGAATTAAAAATTCTTACCAGGAAAAAAATCTTATTTTTTTCACTATGATTAAATTTTATGAATGAAAAATTGTAACATGTCAAGTGATAATAACCACTGATACTGCAGAACTCCACAGGATGCTCAGTAACTTCTAGCTGCCCTAATCACAAAACAGGTCTTTGCTCTAGAATTTTGGTGGTCATTGATTTTAGCTATAGCTCTGTCTCCATGCATGCCCTTTCACTTAAAGAATATAGTTCAGTAAATTATCCTTCAGAACAATGACCACTGAAGCAATATGACTGATAATCTGAAATATTTAAGAAATTTAATCTTATAAAATGTATGTAATCTTATAAGAAATTTGCATCTCTGGCACTTTTGGGCTTTTTTTTTAAGTATATTAAGAGAAAAGAAAAAAATGTATCATCTTCAGTCTAGGAGACAGAAAAAGTCAAGAATAAAGGAAAAGTAGAGGAAATACACAGGTATTTTTAAGAATTTGGCAAAATTTAAATTAAAAATGTACTTTTTGACATCCAAGTAGATGTCTCCATTGAAGTCCATCTGTAGTTCTAAAAAAAGCTCACTGGTTCTCATTAGTGTCTTCAGAATATGGAAGTTAAATGCCCTGGGAAAAAAAAGTATATATTTTTATGTATACCCTGAAAATGAAGGAGACAGAAGAGAAAATCATCCTGACTCTGCTTTAATGAATACACATCTTTCATTCATTTTAGAAAATTAGTCATTCATGCTAAATATATAAGAATGTAAAAAAGCAATTACAAAAATTTGGTAAAATTCAACATCTGCAAATGATTCATTATTTCTTATTGTTAGGGCTTCTTTCGGCCACACATCATATTGCAGATCTGTCTTGAGGTGAACATGACTTTAGTTTGTTCTGATGACTAAAGTACATACTGTCTTGAATTCCATGGTACTTTCACCCTTATGAGGTGATTATATCATGAGTCTTACAATACCTGATATTTAATTTAAACACTCATCTCTTGGAGATGTAAGAATATATCCCAGCTTTCACAAAGGTTAAAAATAAGGTTTAAGAAGGAAAGACGAAAGAATAAAATGTTACAATTAGAACAGATGAGTTAAAAATGCTGAGAGGGAAAGGAATTTTGCAGCCTACAAATGGAACTAAATATGGCTATTTTTTCAAACATGATTTTCTACAAAAGGAGCCACAAAGGGATGCTGCCTGTTAGAGCTTTTTAGTGTCATGTAACCAAGATGACTGCAAGGCTGCAGAAGGAGGTACCCAAACAGACTTAATGAAATGCAAGCAGCTCCATGCAGAACAGTCAGGAGGGATTGTCTGTAGTGGAATGATCTGCTTATGACACAGAGCAGAATGAACTCTTCCAGAGGGCAGCTATGTCACTTCCAAAGTGAATGAATTAAAACAGAACTGGGCACAGAGCAAGTAGAGAAATAAGTTTTATGGATGAATGTGAACAGTTCAGAAGGAGACAGTGGCAGTATATGACCCCCTATTGTTGTCATTATACGCTACCCAATTTCTGGCAAAATGTAGTCTTACTAAGTTTTAAGTTGTCTTTTTTTTTTTTGTTTGTTTTTTTTTTTTTTTTTTTTTTTTTTTTTTTTTTTTCCTGCCTCAGTTCCTGTTCAGTAAGAAAAATCCCTCATTCTTCAATTCAGGGTAGGGTCATCAGAACATTAAAAAAGGATTTGGGAAAATATAAATCTGTTTAGTAGACATTTATACTTCACAAAGGCACTAGTAGTGAAATTTGATTGTTTCCAAGGATCTTATTCTTCCATCTTTACCCATTGAAGATAAGCAAGCAAACCGGAAGACTTAGGCTTTCAGGAACAAAGTATTTGTCACTGTGGAAGCTCACTGGAGGACAGAAGTCACAGTAAATGACTTCTAATAAACATGGTACCCAAGTGAACTAAAGTATAAAGTTGTATGATTAGCCCAAAACAACAGTCAAAAAACCTAATTTTCCTTTTCATATTGACTCAACTGTTTCACAAACACTGAAAGGTTTTAAAGAGATAAGGAGCCATAAATACTCAGTTGTTGCTTGTATGTGCAAGACAATCAATAAACAATCGCTATTATCTATCCTGTATTTGTTTTATCCTGAAATTCAGAGTTTGATCTTTATAAGCTAGAAAGTTCAATGAAATGATAAGTTGTCTGAGTATTCTGAGCTCAGTCTTCAATTAGCAGATCACTGTTATGGGTCTATCTGAGCACATTACAGAATTAATGCAGCCATACAAAACATTTAGGAAACGAAAATATATTCAGTTTCCCTTCTGAATTTCAACTTTTGCATTTGAACTACATTTTATGCTTCTTCACAGGACTTTAATAACTTTCATGGCATGTCATAGCTGCACATTACAAGATTGTGTTTTCCCATGGGTTAGACATGAGAAAAGATATTTAGAAAATTCTGCTGAAGTTATATAGGAATCAAGATTACTAATGATATACATCAAAGGGGAGAGACAAGTTCTGGACATAAAAATGTCCAGACTAAACTGATTGGTCAAGGCAATGTATTTAGAAGGAAAGAACATGTACGTTATTCTTTTAATCATAATTCCTATGTATTTCCCATGAACTGGTGGCTGAAAGAGCAGAGGATTACTTCTACACCTTACTTTTTTGCACTTTCCTCTCTCCCCTTTTTTGGGGGTGATATCATCGTGGACATTTCTCATGAGGCAAAGTCAAACCACATTAAATTGTCACTCAGCTTTCCCTCGAGTATGTTGAAGTAAATAGTGAAAGTATATTGAATTCTAAACAATATTGTTTAACAACTTAATTTTAATTATCTGAAATAAACAAACAAAAAAGTGGAAAAACCCCCAATATTTTATTTACAATCTCCTTACAAGGAATGTTCATACTTAGTGACTACCATAATTAGAAGCACTTTCCAGTTTATAAAGGAGACATAATGAAGGAAATTAACAATGATTTCAGTGTTCTTATGGAATGAAAACCTGATAGCCTTGCTAAGAGAGAAAAAGCTGTGTTGTTTCCTAAATTCTGGGTGGAAAAATTTTGAGAATTCTCTTTCATGGTGTATTGATTTTTTTTTTAAAATAAATGTCATCCCAGTTTAGAGATACTCACCTGTTTGAAAGAAAATGCAAGTGCAAAGCTCATGTCAGGAAGCATGGGCTTTCCACATAAATGGAAGTCTGGATTTAGAGTATTTTTTTAAATTTTGTTAGTGCACTTGTCAAAAGCAAAGCACAAATAACATTAATAAATAAACACTTTTTTTTTTTACACGGTCACACTTGCTTAGTCATGCCTTCTTTCATATGGACTCAGAAAGAAACTTGAAAGGGAAGTTTAAAATCGATGGCATCTCTTTTTAGTAGATCTAGACTACTCCATAGATTTGTCTGGCTGCTTTACAGTTGCCTTCAAGACATGGCTCTGTCTTAAATTCCCTGGACACTAATGCACACTGAGAAGCCACATCACCCAGGAAGCACTGCATCCTTCTCTTGCCTTTGCTCCAAATAAGCTAGAGTTTATATGCAGCTTCAACAAAAATTCCCTTTCCCTAGCCATATGCACAGCGTCTTCTCATGGCCAGTGCTCTCATGGACATGAAGATAAAAGAAGTGAGATGTGAACACTTCGAAGGGGGAGGTTGGACATCGTGTGACTGGAGTTAAAAATAGCAACTGGAATAGCTGTATTAGCTTCTCATGTGAGATGTTTCTCCTGTGTAAATAAGGCTTATATGAAGGGAAGGACAACTTTCTACCTTTGTTGAAACAGTATTATTTTCAGTAAAGAAGGGAATGAAAAAGAATCCTAATTTTCTCTCTTTAATTTTATTTTTACATTGAAAAAAAGAAAAATTCATAGGAACCTTCCTGAAATTTTAAAGATAATATAAAAGAGATGACTATGAACTGCAATGTCTTCCACTCTGAGGACCAGACATGTAAATGCTAAAAATTTAATCTGAAGTGATGTCATGGTTCTAGCCCTTACTTAAAGGAAACATATTACAGAAGAGAGATTGAAACATAGCTTTACTGAAACGCAAGTTGATGCTGTAACCCACTTCATAATCTTTCTTATTTTCATGACTATCTGATTAAGTGTTCTGCTTTAGGGCAAATTTGGGAGTCACTATAGGACATTAGGAAAATATTTTTAATATGCCTTCACATTGTTAAACTATGTGAAAGTCACATTGTAAAACTATGTGAAAATCTTATGCTGGATAGAGGTGTCTAATTAAATCTGTGAGGACACAGATGGTTTAGATTTATAAATCTTTTTAATGGTCATTGTTTGAAAGTGTCTAAAACCTTTAAAAGTATTGTCTTCAGAGTCTTTGGGTTCTGAATTGGACTCTTGATGGCAAAGAAATTATGCAATAGAATTTTACTGAATACCTCAAGATTCTAATTTCATTTATATTCTGTTGTCTTTGAGTTAAATCCTTGTAGAATACAATTACCTCAAATAATCAATTGGTACAAACGCCAATTGATTACAGCTTGATTAGTGAGCCTGATCAGAGTTGGACCTTTCTAAGATAAGATAATCTTTGCAATCGTTCCACAGTATAACAGGTCACTGAGAAACACTGTTATAAAAGTTTATTAAATATATGGGTTAAATTAAGAATAAATGAAACTAATAAATTTTAGAACACTACTGTTAATTTGGTATGACCAACATTCCCACTACTCAATGAGTGACCTTAGTGCATATCCACAAGTCACACACAGGACATTTTTTCACATTCCAACATACCTATTAATCTATACATATATACATGTAAATTTTATCACATTATGATATTTCAATTGAAGCTAATAGCTGAATTTTATTTTAAAATAATAATCTTATTTCCCTTGTCTACCATTCTTGATAAAGTTACAGACTAAAAGACATTTAGTAATATCACTCTTAAATGTCAGTCTTAATTTTTTCTGTCAATCTGTTGATGTCTTGATATATTTATTATCTATGTTAATAAGAATTTATGACTTTTTACACTGGAAACTACAGCTTACTAGAGGTGATATCTATAGATTTATTGCAATTTTGATTGACAAGAATTTTGCGTATTTTTTCCTCAGGTGTTTTATGACATTTCTTGATATAATTTTGAGTCCAAGAAACATTGTGTGAATATTTTTTTTCATGAAAAAGTAAGTCTAGAGTCTGCACACCAGGAATATAAAAAATAATCAAAAATTGAAAGAATTGAATATGTAAAATGATTTCATAGGGTCTTAGGAAAACCTAACCCAGACCTCACAAAATATATTTGGAAGAAAACAAGTTTCTATAGAGGGAAGAAAGTAAGTGAAAAAATAATTAGCACTTTAATATCTTACTCAGTCCCCATTTGAACCCTCCATAATGCCCCCAATAACTGCAACATTATATAGTACTTGAGATAAAAATATGGCAAAATATGGCAAAAAATTTCAAAACATTTGGAAGATAAAGCTGATTTGAGCTGGACGGACCTGAGTAGATCCTTATATGCAAGCTGCTCTGACAGATCCTGAAACCTCAGAAATCAGGTACTCCCATCTGGACACCTGCCCAGAAGAGGCTTCAAAAATATCCATGAAAAGTGCATGTATACACAGGATGCACTCCAACAACATTTTTTTTTGGGTCTATTTTCAAACTGACCTCATAACATCTTTGCAAGCAAAGCTGAAACTCCCTACCAGTAGAAGAAATTCTCTGCATATTAAGTATAGAGTCACAACAGGAATCCCAGTATCCTCCTCTGTACCTGGATTCTTCTTGGTGCAGATAGAGAATTTCTGATACATTTTCTGTGATGCATAGATAACTTTATATTACAAAGAATTATGGGATTTGTTTTTAATCAATGGTAAAAGTAGAGATAGATCTCTGTACAGTCAAAACTGGCTATTAATCTCACAGAGTCATTGATTTAGCACTTATGCACTATTTCTCAGTCTTACCTAAGAATCCTATATACCACATTGTAGCATACCATATCTGGAATGCTAATACAAATTACCCCATTTTCTTTTTACTGTTCTGCAAATGGTTTCTAAAACTCTACTTATAGCTTGTCATTAATCATAAAGAACATGTGAATAGATTCACATTCCAGCAGATCTGTAGCTTTTGTGATTTAGTAATTTTAAAACCCTCCTTTTCCTCAGCTAAATAGGGTCATGCTACTTTAAGGGAGGATCAATCTATTTTCCAGATTAAAAATCAATAGAAGAAAACAACCCAGGAACACCACGATGGTTTCTCATATTAAGAGAAATTCCCGGCACTCTGTATTTATTTAGTAGCGGGAAAGACAATATTACCAAAATGAAAAGCAGAATGACTCAGAAGTATTTCTTTAGGGCACCAGGCATCTATCCTCCCCATTTTAAGAAGAAATTATATTCCAGTTTTGAACTAAACATCTTGATAATAATCAAAGTGAAGAGTGAAATTATGTCTTGACAAAGCACCAGGGAACCTCGGTTGAGGGACTCCACACCAAGCCATTCATAAGGCTTGAGCAGACTTGGAAGTGAGTGTTGGGGGTCCAGTGGCCTCATGTACTGTTCACCACAATTATTCATGTATATTCATGCTATCCTGACACTACGTAATCTGATTACAAAAGTCTCCTAGGCCATGTGACCATTACAAAAATTTATGAAATTCTTCTGACAGGGCAGAAGAAATAAGAGTATGCAAGTCTCTCTTTTAAAGTAACTGCAGGTGACGAAGGAAAATGGTTCCAAAGCAGAAAATCACGCTATCAAAATTGGAAATCTTGCCTAGAATATTATTTTCTTCTATTCTAGAGAAATATCACATTCTGTCAAAGTTAATACACACCTAGTGTCAAGGTATGAGAAAAGAGCAGTTTGGTCAGATGAAAACCAACTCTAAATTTTTCTTATCCAGTTTTTGTAAAAGGTTTGGAAAAGAATTTTTAAAAAGTAGTTGATATAAAATTGAAATTTATCTAAATCTTATTTCAAACGGATATTGATCAGTTATAATAGTATACTATTTTGTCAGTTTTATCATGCTTCAGTTTTATGGGCATGTGTTTTATATTTATAAGAGGTTTTCACCTCTGTCTTTTTGTTATGTGTTTCTACAATTTTTTCAGGGACATTTGCTGAACTTAAGCTAGAATCTGGATGCAGATACAGCTGCTGTGTTCTCAGCAGGTACTAAGGTTAAATAAACCTCTCTCAGCCCAAATGACAGAAGTTTGTTCCAGCTTTTCCAGGTTTTTCTTTGACATTTATTTCTTATCTGGCTTAATATATACAAATATATTTATTTCTTATCTGGCTTAATAACAGCTTCTTCAAATTCATCCCTTCAGAGCTGCTCCACCGTAATAATTTGACTCTATTTGAGCTCTGTTCTTTACAGTACTCACAGTCACAAGTAATTCCTTCAAACCAAATGGAGTCATATCCATGTGAAATTCCTGTAATTATGATCAGAATCAATTTCTAATTTGTGAATACTTAGGGAACTTTTACACACACCTCCCACACAGTCTGTATTTTGAAAAAAGTCTTAAAGACTTGCCAATCACCTGACATTCCTTTGTGTTCTCAGTATGGCGCAATCTGCTACACAGATCCACTGAGGACTGCTGGATGTGTTAATGTCAAACTTGCTATGGCAAACAACAGATGTGTGGACAGCAAAACTTGTACTGAGTGCCTTGGTGACTTACTTGGCACAGTATGAAGCATGTAGTACAAATACTGCTGTTCAGTTATATGTAGCCAGTTTTTTGAAAAGGTTGCAGACAGATGAATTCAGATGTTCCACTCAAAAAAAAGTAATATTTATCCAATTGCTTCTAAATCTAAAAAGTCCTGTTTCCTCTCCTTCTAAATAACAAAATGATATGGTTGAACACATAGACACATAAAGCTGAAGAACTAAGCAACAACCATTTGAAGAGAAACAGGAAAAATGTATGGAAAGCTGAGCTTAACGACTCCTTCATTTATCTACAATCGACTAGAATTGTACTCTGGATAATCTCATTTATTTGAAGCTGCAAAAAGCTTTTCTGATTTTCAGTTTATCCACATAATTTTTTAGAGAGTTTTGTTTACAAAAAAATGCATTTTCTGGTTAAAAAGTCATCATACCTGACCTTTATTCAACTAGACCCAGAAAAACAAGGAGGTAAAATTGGTCCTTTTTACATAACAAACAGAGCTGCTTAATTTACACTTCCCTTTATTTCTATTACACATGTAAGTTTTCATCTATTTAAAAGTACATTTTTTTTTAATTGAGGAGGACTTTCAGAAATAATTTATTACATCTTTTTTTCAAGATAACTTTTATTTTACACCATATTTAGAAGAGGTAATAGGACAACCCATTTACAATATCATATGTGAAATATACATCTTTGTTATGGGACCACCGGATTAAAAAAAATCCTCAATTTTTTTTCTCACAGAGTTTTACTTCCATGCTATAGTGTACCTTCATAAATGCATTATCATAAGCAAATTGGCAAGCAAAGTAGAACCCCACTGGAGTCAATTGTGTTCATTCTGCTGAGACACAAAAGGAACAAGTGGCCCATATAATTTCCAGCACACATTGGGAAAGCATGTCTTTCATATTAAGCCTACACAAGGACCTGTATCTCAGACTCTTATCTCTGTAGCTAGAGATAGATCCTGCTATCTAGATAGAACTGCTGGGTACAGATAAACCTAAACAAGATAGAGGTAATAAATAAAATGGAAACTATTCAGAC
>PYHW01010717.1:7776243-7788853 GCA_013186435.1 Turdus rufiventris
TATGGCTGGTTTGCACTAGTCTAATAATAGCTGCTTCCCAAGATATGATTTTTTAAGTGACAGCATCTATAGTGACAGCATCAACCTCATTTGCCCATAAATTAATCCTCCCAGCACCATAGGTTGTGATTTTACTAGTAGAAGGTGTTAAAATCTGATTATAAGAGATATCTCTGCCTCAATTATTGTGCATACAAGATCATATGCCAAAGTCAATGGTATGGATTTTATTTAATAGTAAACTCAAGGTAGAGAGAGAAAAAGAAATAGAAAAGAGGGGGAGGGGGAAGAGTGAGAGAGAGAGAGATCAAGCAGAAGACAGTCAGCCCCTGTGAAGCCAGCAATATCCTGTTGGTCCTTCACCCCGGGCTTCTCAATGGTGGGTGGGGTCCCTGAGTCATTCTTCTGGCAGTACCACCTTTATATAATCCAAGTTTTGGGTGGTAAGGGGTGCCACTCTTGTAACTTGAGGTGATATGTGTATGAGCAGTTGCTTCCTTTTTCACAGTTTGCCACAGTGCAATTTTTTTTTTCTGGATACATTAAACAGGATTTGCTGATCAAATTTCACTTCTATGACACCTGGAATTAGCACCATCTTTTCAAAAATTTCTCCTTCTCTTACAGAAAATTCCACCTGTGGTCTTGATTGTTTTTGAGATAGACAACTTCTCTTTAAATCTTAACAGAAGAGAAAGTATGATTAATTGCAAATTAAACACTATTTTCTGTCATGATTTTCTTTTTTTTTTTGTGACCCTGCATATACCAAAAATAGATTAGCACATTTCTCAGTCCGAAGTTCTCCTTGAAAAGTGTCTAAAAATAATGTACTTCTACAAAGATATTTCTCAAAGATGACAAAGCAAAAATATCAGCTATACAATTATGTAAACTGCACAAGACTATTCAGACTCAGCTTCAGCCATGCTAGAGACAGCAGCAGCAGCAGCGAACTCAGGCATGACATGTCTAGGTCATTAAACTATAAATCATTTACATCCATTTCAGGAAAGACCAATGTATCTTAGAAATAGCAGTTCAATTCACAGAAAGGAGCACAACTCATTAGTTCACACTACTTTTTAAAAGTACTACCAAGTCTTGTCTGACTGTTGGATTTTTTTTTCTCTTTCAATTGTTCATAAATGATTACAATTTGAGCATTACTTCCTCATTTCAGATTTATGCAGTATCATGTTACAGAACTCATTGCATATGAGAAAGGCGATACAGTCGCAGTTTCTTTTTTTTTTAATATTTGTATCTCACTGAAATCTAGCACCTATCAGGGGATTAGTTCTTATGCTTTTTGAACACAGATATCTTTTTTCCCCATGACGACCTGATTGATTAGCTAAGCTACCTGTATCCTTGTTGTGTAGCCTCAAAGCATATAAATGTACATGGATACTCATGAATTTGTAAAAGATTACAGAATAGATGAGTTAGATAGAGTACATGGATATATCAGACACCATAAAAAGTTAGCAAAGGGTTATTACCATATTGCCTTACTCACCGCTACAGTCCAGCATCCCCACAATATTTACTGTGGCAGACAAAGTATTGGCATGTTTGTGGCAAGAAATAGATGCAAACATCAATGATGTTGGATTTAATCACATTCATTTATTTTCTGGCAATTTATTCTGCAGAGTCCCACAGTGCCAAGTTGCCCTCCCCAGTTTTTAAACTACTGGAAGATATGAGGCTGTTTATAGGTACCAGCAATTGAAAGTGCACATCAGGCACTTCTACTTTACATTGACAAGAAACACTGACTGCATCATTTCCCAGCAATAGCATCAGGTGTAAGTGCTAGAAAATGGATGAAAAATAATGGATAAAGACTGAGCATTGTCAAGAAATAGATTAAACAGGCATAAAGGAAAAAATAAAAAAGTAACTTTTTCATTATCTCCAAAACATCTTTGAGAACAAAAGGGGATTTAAAAAAATAAATAAAAAACAAACTTACATAGATATGTATTAAATTTATGTGCCTGTATACCTGTATCTAAATACACATATATTTTAATATATCTGTATCTATATATGTAAGCAAATCATTATTTTATTATTCGAACAATTGTTTATTGAAATGATATTTCAAAGTCACAATCTTATTTCTATTATCTATTTCAAGAAATATCAGTTTAGAAATATCAATCCATCAGCTACCAATGAGAAAACACTTGGAACCTGATATATATATTAATATAGCCACACTAGCACAAACATAGTCATTTTATAATGTGTTTCTAGTAATTGAAAAAACTAGGATATTTGATTTAAATGTTTTTTTTTAGTGTTAGTTGGTTTGCTTTCTCATTACTTGTAACATTTAATCAGAAAGCTAGATTTTCCATCTAATCTAAAAGAACATATTTCTATCTGCAAGGACGAAAATTTTAAACTTTTAATGGCATCAATATTTAGGACTTAATCTTCTTTAATTTGTGCATTTCATCCCCATTCTTCTTTTCCACCTCTCTCATTAAATCAGTGTCATTGTCATGCTTATAATGCTTAAAATTATTATGAAGACATTGTAAGAAAACATATCTGTCAGCATATGAATATGGAACCTATTATCAGCAGAGCATGTTGGAGAATGTCATTTCAGTTTATGACAAACTCAAGCATTTCAAAGTTCCTCTCTAAGTATAAAATGTTCCTAAAAAAACGTCTGCAGAGAAGTTTCTCAAGGCATCACAAGATATGATGAAGCAGGTCCCATTTTTCAGGCTGAATCACTTTCTACTTGAACCACTGAACAAGTCCTTGCACTAAGACTCTACCCTAACCCCTTTTGGTTTCAAGACCAAGCACAGATCCCTTCACTAATAAATCTTGACTAAAATCATTGCATAAAGTAAGTTCAAACTCTGGTAAGGAAAGTTATGGGTTCTTCTCAAGAAATAGTTTTGAATTTTAGTAACAGAATTTGTTTTCCCAAATTTCAGAAATAAAAATTTGTCAAAATACCAATTTATGAAAATGAGTATAAATTTTGAATTGCATCTACATAAAACCAGGAAAAAATGTTTAAAATAAAGCCTGTAAAACCCTTAACCTACATTACTGCATCTGTGTTTATACACAGATATAGGAATGGAATATATATAGGAATTATATATATAATTATATATATAGGAATTATAATATATATAGGAATTATATGATAATATGATAATATTTTATATATAATATTATATCTATATCTATATATATATATATATATAGATATAGATATAGATATAGATATAGATATAGATATATAGATATATAGATATAAAATATATATATATAGGAATGGACTTACATGGCTAAGGAGAGATGCCCAGTGCAAATGGGAAGCTAGGATATCCCCATCAGAAATGGCAAAAATATTCTCCTAGGAGCACTGCAGCCCTGCAGGCTCACAGAGACCAGAAACCTCGAATGGCAGCTGGACTTCTTCCTAGCAGGGCCCATTTTATTTTTCCTCCACACCTCTCCCACAACCACACTGTCATTTAATTTAAGCCTACAGTTAGGACTGATAATCAGTTTATCTTCCAACCAGCTTGAGGTTGTTAAAGTGACCTTCAGCCTGGTGTTTCTGTGATCTAGGTGTTAGTTCAATTTTGTTAGGATGTCAAAACTCTTAACAGGTAAGGGTAATTGTTGAGATTGTCGTAGAAGGTAGCTAAGGATTCTGGAGGAAAATATTCTGATGTGAGAAAACCAGAATCAAAAGGTTGCAACTCAGCAACACTGAGGATAAGCCAACTTCAAGGCACAACAAAAAACACATTTCAGATCCCTAAGGGCTGTCTGAAGAACAAAGACTGGGAGGGGTGAGAATATTTATGCTTCAGCTGGCAGTTTATATCAACACTAGTTGCTTTCAGTACGTATTAGCCAAAAAGAAAACCAATTTATTTGTGCTTTCAAATTGCACATCTTCTTGTAGAGCCTTTATCTAGTAAAAGTTGTCAGAGGCTACCATAGGATCCTAAAACTGTATTTCAGCATTTCAAAAGTCTGCATTTCAGGCGAATCAAACGTTTGAACTTGTCATTGCCTTCAGTAAGCAGAAAAATGCATTGTTTTTTCAGTTTGACAATGAAAAGGAATGAGCAAAATTTTTGAATATGCAACTTTGAAAAGATTCACTATGAAACCTGAGATAGTATTTCAGATGTCTCATCTTAATGAGGCTAAAAATCTGAAGAATAACTTTGCAGAATTTCTCCCATTGTTTTGTTCTTGGTCCACAATTGGACTTCATGATCTTAGAGGTCTTTTCCAGTCTTAATGACTCTATGATTCAGTAATCTGACTCCAGAAAAAAGCCAAATTTAAGAAGATCTAACTGAAAAGGCAATTTTTGTATAAAATTAGCATGCAATTAAAAAAGTAAATTAATTGAAAATGTTAGAAAACAGTAGGAAATTGACAATGTAATTTATATATTTCATATATTTCTTTTATATGGAAAAGCTAAAGTGGTTCTATGAAATACATTTGTAAAGACCTTGCAGGCCATTTTTAGCAAGACATTGTAGTAGGACCATGTTTCAAATGCTGAATTAGTTATTTAAGAAGGAAAGTGGCTGTAATGATCCACTGTTTCCACAAGATAATTGTTTGGTCAATATGGTTATATCCCAAAATAATCCTCATTCACTTTAATGTCACCTATAGGAGCCTAGTACAATTGAAAATATTGATTAGAGCAGCGGCCGTTATGCCAAAATATAAGCTATGAAATGTAGCAGTAATTGACTTGTATCCTCCTGCTTGGCTTTGTGTGAATAATGGTCAAATGCTCCCTAATGCAGCACACTCATACTACTCATGGCATCTGACCTGTTTACATCTGGCCATTACTGACTTTTTTTTGTCTGTGCCACAATGAAAATTGGAAAAAAAATGTGTAAGAATAAATTATTAAACAATGTAAATATAGTCAACTTCAAGGAAAAAATGTGAGAAGACCAGTTTGAAAAGTAACGTTCTGTTCTTGTTCCACATAAGTCCTGGTTAAGTAGATTGCTACTTCATGGTGCCTGATGTATATTTCAGTGTGTATTTCAGTTCAAAGTATTTGTGTGGGGGCAAAGTAAAAACAGCTAGAAACAGACACAATCCAAACTATTATCAAGATATATTAATGCAATTTTCATGCTCAAATTCTTTTTAGTTATTTGTAAAATGCAGCTAATGTACCTGCCAAAAAAATACCTTTTTTTTTTTTTTTTTTTTTTTTGAGTTATTGGCAGAACATTCATACATTTTGTGATGCCTTGTGTTTTTGTTTTTCTTTAGCTTGTCTTCTGGGAATTTTAAAAATCATTTCCTTCCACATGAAAAAATATATGGATTTTCATAAAATGCATGAATCAGTCATGAAAACAGGACATGGATGAAACCTATAGAGATTTCTCTGTCCATCACTCTCTATATAAATCTAATAATACATACTGACAAAAAAGTCTTTACCTTTTGTCTCCTACTTTTAAATCCTCATGTTCTTTCCACTATTTCAGTTTTCCCTTTTCCCCTTTCTGATTCAGACATTCTGAGTACCTTCCAATAGTACATACTCTCAGTGATATTCATCAGATCTACATGCTTCAGTAATTTAAACTTTCTATGAACTGGTCAGGATAGGTGGTCCTAAAAAGAATGCTTCTGGTTTAAAATTAATTAATCACTCATGCATTGATGTTTCTATTTGAATTTTGTTATATAGAACTCTTCATTTATTTAAGAGTTTCAGCATACATTTCTGCAATATAAAGACATTGCTAAGGCAACCTTAGCTGCAGGTTCTAGCCTACAGCTATATTTCTAACTAATTGTGTGCTGAAAAATGAATACATAATACATTCCTCCTACTGTATGTCAATCTATAGTTAACTTTCTCGCTTGTGAGAATGAGATTTTTTAGAACTAAGAGTTTCTTAGTTCTAAATAGGAGAAATCAGCCATATACAATAAAGGAGAGATTCCAAATATACTTTAGGGTGATATGTAAAAGTTCTCATTTAGCACTTCAGAAGAGTTTAGATTCTGTATCACAGAATTATCACCGATCACATATTGCAGGAAAATTTGATGGGTAGATTGCAGTGATTTCTCTCTTCTTAGTTCTTTAAATTTAGCTACAATTTCTTTGGTTAGCTGGTTTTTGTTTTCTGCAGATAATAGTACAAATAAATATGAAAATGGAATTCTAATATTAATGTTTAAAATACACCTCCTACTAGGTTGCAATAACTCCAAGAAGGAATTTTTTCCCTAAATGTATTTTAACATGTATAACTTCTGTATTTATCAATCTGTATTTTAGAAAGAAACTCAATGTATGTCATATTTGATTTTTGTGTGATTTGGAGGATCCTTGTTCAGCATAGATCAAAGTATAGGAAAATATGCAATTGAGTTAATCAATTACACAATATATTTAATATTATGCATAAACGTAATATTGGCACTTTTAGTAAAGCATGAAAAGATTAAATGGAACATTCTGAAACATTTTAACAGGGTTTAAAATGATATTGATAACATTGCTTTGGAAGTAGTGATGATAAAGGAATATGAAAGTGTGAAAGCTCCTTTATGAGTGAATTAATACCTTTAATTAAAGGGATAATTCATGAGTGTGTACTCTGTCAGTTGACTATATGATAACCAATTTCCTCTCCTAATAATTTACTTTACTTAAATTTACTTTTCTTGCAAAAAATGTATTTATTGCAGAATAATACTTCCATTCTAACTGCTACATTGTGTATGATTTTGTACAGTGCATGAAATATATTAGGTTGGTTTACAAAAAGAGAAACAAACCAAACCAAACCTTCCATATAGAAGAATTAAAGTCGATATATTGGCATTTACTTCCTTTGAGCAAAATAATACGTGACTCTGTGTGATGTTATTTGTGTGTGAAACCATTAACCGATTTCCTCGTTTCCTTTTATTAATTTTCTTTAAAAATTTTTAAAACTGATTCCAGTCAATCTTCATTTCTCACTTTAATTGAATTTGGTAGGTTTTTTTACTTCATTAAATATTTGGAACTTATGATAATCATTCAGGTGGGTGGGTTTGTTTGCTTGGATTTAGATATAGAGCATTTTCATGTTATAGATGATGACAAATGCTCAGCAGTTTAAAAGTGTAAAATGTCTGTTTCTCAAGAGAAGTCAAGAGTCAAAACATTGCTGTGATTAAAAATTCAGAACCAAATCCTTATGTGGTGTATATGACTACTGGATGGATGAAATTAATCTTCTCTAATCTAAAATTTCAATGTTTTCTAGTCTGCTTCAGTTGTCTTGAGTTAATGGAGAAAAAAGAACAGTTTCCTTTCAGTAACTCTGTGCTTTTGCTTGTAGAATTCCTTGTGGCTGAGAGGGAGTAGGACTCTGGAAGTTCTGTTTTTCTGTACTGTTTTCAGTAGTTTTCAGTAGAAGTTTTTAAGACAATGAGACATCTCCAAAATTTAACTTTTAGGCAACTTTTGAATACTAGACACAGTGAATTCCTATTTTGATGTTCATCCTCAAAAACAAGTCCATTAAAATGTGGGATCTATCCTTCAGTATCTCCCTCGAGCATACTTAATCAGTTGAACTCTGTCCACAGATTTGGGAGAATAGTTTCTTAAAAGCATGTCAGAAGACCTTTCATGTAATAATTTTGTATTTAGAACCCAAGATATGAAAGCTTCAGGTAGAGAGCTTCAGGAATGATAAAAGAAAAACCAAGACACTGCTCCCACAGCCCAGTTGCTTTTAAATTCCTTTTAGGACATGTTGATATATACAACTCCAAAGTCAGAAATGTTGGCTTCATTCCGAGAGGCGTTTACTCCATCACAACATGTCCATGCATTAAATTCACAACATATCCTTTAAAAAAGTAGCTGGTGGATTTATCTTTTCTGAGATAAGCCATCTAATGGAAGAATCAAAGTAAGCTGACTATCTAAACTAGTCAAAATCCACTGTTTTTATATCTGCCCTCTGTTATCACAATAGCCAGCTAGACAAAACTAAATAAAAAACTTAAGTGGGATTTACAAAAAACAGATTGCATTTTACATTTCATTGGTATCCTATTTGCAAATGCTTGGACTTTATCTTGTAAGATAAGCAGCAAGATCATGCAAAACTTGAATTAATTGTAGAACAAGAACTTCAGTTTTCATAGAATTAAAAAAGATTACATTGGCATTATGCTCAGAGCATATCAGTCTGAGAGCTGAATACTTTGCCTAAAGGCAGAAAATTCAAAGAGAAACTAACCAGAGGATGAAAAATATTATTAAAATTTAGTTGCAGGGAATGGATATTTTACCTGGAGTTCACAAACCAAAATATTGTGTATTGATTTGGTTCAATGTGGAAGTTTGCATTGTAAGTTTCTACGTATTAAGACAGGTATAGGTGGGAGCACACCAAACTCCCTCACACACTCACTCAAAACACATGTACACATGCTCACATTTAAATTATAGCTGTAATCAAAGATTACATATCTGCTCACTTCACTGATTCAAAATTAGATGTAGAAAAGGGTCTTTGTCTCAGGGAAAAATAAAAATTCCCAGAAGTGACTGCTGTAATATAACTTGTCTGCTTTTCATCTTTTCAGACTGGTTTGCAAATTTTTGTAGAGAAATGAAAGATGGTATTATGAAAACAAACAAAGAGTTCTGGCAGGGGATAAAGCTTTATTACTTCCACTGTTTGTTTCTTTTTTGCATATTTTCTGGACAAAAACCATAATTATCTGAAACTGTCCCTAAATCCTATGGCATAGTTTTGATTGAAACTCATGGGCTTCCACTCTGCTTTTTTTTCATAAAAGGCATGTAGTCCTTCAAGTGATACTTGTCAGTATGGTGCTACAAACCTTTTTGGTACTCACGTTTACTAGGAGTATAATACATAATTAAAGAGAGCTGCTGTTCAGTTGCCTGTTCCAGTTCCTTGAAACCTACATATCACTAGCAAATATATTCTTTACAGCTTTTCGTGAAAGCATCAGAGGTATCTATCAGGTTTTGGTAGGTGCTACAAAATAAAACTTAGAGCTGCAAAAAAAGTAAAAAATGTGCCCCACAACCAGACTTCAACTTTGGCAAAGGTATATAGCATCACAAAAAAAAGTCTGTGAAATAGATCTAATAATGTTTTCATCACCTCTGCTGGCACACTCGGTAAGGGCAAGTCTATCAACTGAGAGATTCACAGATGTCAAAGTTATCCAACCAGGTGCCTATTACTAGAGCAGATGCTCTAAGTTAACAAGAGCAATGGAAGGTTTATGGCCCATTTTTATCTTGTCCACAAAATAAATATAATAATGGATAATGAGGCAGTAAAGTGCTCATTCAAATTGGTTTGTAAGACACTTAGAACAGTTTATGGAAACCCCCAAAAACCACCTGAAACCTATCCTTAGTAGGAAGCTAAGTATGCAAGCCACAAATCTTTCTGAAACTGCTTTGTGTGACTGCACAAAAAATACTTGTGTGAACTAAGTTGACTGTATGTTGCACATCAACTAGCTCATTCTTGATGTGATTTGCTATACTTTTTGAAACTATATCCAGGAGAGGAACATCTCAAAAATAAAAACTGAAAGAAAAACTGCATCCATATAAAAAAAGCCAGTGTTTTTTTGTGAACCTTTTCCAAATGAAACTGTTCCTTACTAGAGAGATGAGTGGATAAAAATTTAAATCTGCAATATAAATGCAAGTTGCAATGAATCATCAAAATTAAGAAAAGTTCCTTACTAGGTGAAAAACATGAGAAATCTCCTAATTTTCTAATTATTCAAATTGAGATGGTGAAAATATTTCTGTGGGTAAAACATCTTCATTTTTTTACACTTTGATTATTAATATTGTTACTGTGCATTTCTTCTTCCATTACTTTGTGTTTTCAGTAAATAGTTATTTCAACCGATAGTCTGTGCTTTTGTCCTTCTCCTCTTATGGGAAGGGGTAGGGGAAGAGAAGTAGCCTATTTGGAGTTTATTTTCCAGCTGCTGTTAAAATAACCATACATAATTTATGAAAAACATAAGTCTGTGTTATTTTACCCTTTTGAAACCAGGCTATAAAACCAACTGTAATTAACTCCTGAATCTGGTAAAGTTTCTGGCTCATTTCCAGGGAATTGACATTCCAGTAAGAAAACAGAATACCTTTATTACAGTTATTCAGTACAGAAATAATTTTAAGGATTTTTCTCATGATTCCTGGGAGTTGCTGCACACAGCTAGCAATATTGTTCAGAGATTTTGAATCAGGCTCATTGAAGCAGGTAAGTTCAGTGAAAAATTTCATAATGTCTCTGATTATTGTCTCTCAGACTTTCAGTTTGTGACTCTATCACTAACAAAAAGGAAAAAATAATCCTCATCTTTGCTCTTCATCACTACTATGTGAAGAAATTATTCAATGCAGTCATATAATAAATAAAATTAAATGCTTTTCAAAATGGGTAAAAATAAAATTTTCCATGTTTAGTCATTGCATATTTTACTAGTACTTTCTTTAGAAAACTGACTGCAACTATAAAACAAAATTTATTTTGACAGATAAATATTTCATTTAGGTTACCATTTGAGTGGTCATTGAAAGGAAAGAAAACACTTGCTGCTAAGGCAAGGACTTCACTGCTGATATTTACCAAAGTGAGAGAAAACATCAAGGAATGTTGAGACTATTATCATGGTAATCTGAATTTTATACTCAAGATTAGCTTTTAGAAATGGCAAAATTCACTCGTTTGTTCTGTTAAGTTACTGTAAATTGTAACAATTCAAAATTTCTAGTATGGTAAAACTATGGTGTGTACAGGAGTGATCATTTTGAAGCTGTTGATGATATAAAGAAATGAAATTATTTGTTTTCTTTGGAAGAAAACAGTTTAAGAAGGAATAATTAATAAAAGCATTGGTGCGACCCTAAAATATTTCAGACTGTAATACACTATAAAATTTGAGACTTATATACCTTGTATCAAAAATGGGAATGCATATGCCTAACATACTGAAGCAAAAAATGTTTCACACAGGTAGCCAATATGTATCACTTTCCTGCTTGAGCGCCTGATTCAGTAGAAGAAATAAGCTTTGCACATATGAATACCAGTTAAGGATGCTGTAACCGAAGTATGACACAACGTAGAGTGTTTTTTCCATTGAATATTTCCCTACTTATTGTTGTTCCCAGCTGTATATATTTAAACTCAACTTGCCTAAAGCAGTCTTTGCAAGACAAGGTCCTTATAGTTGCAGAAAATATTATCTTTTTCTGTCATTGGTCTAATACAGAATATGTCAGCTATGTTGCCTCTGAGGAAATGCAACAGCTTCTAATCACCTGAAATAAAAAAAAAAAGTCTTCTGCAGGAGGTAGTTAAAATGCATGAATGCAATGTGATATAATGAAGGAAAGGGAGAAAAATTAAAACCATACAGACGCTGCAGGAAAATTCACAAGCAAACATATCATTATTATCATTTGCCAGCTACTCAATTCTCTAGTATAAGAGAAACAACAAAAGACTTTCTTTAGATCATCTTAAAATGATCCACAGCCATGCTGTGGAAACAACACAAGGAAATTCCTTAAGGAAATGTAAAATCCAAGGGGGCAAAAATCCTAAACTTATCAGGAAACCGATATCCAGAATTAACATCAGTATGTTCAGTAATGACAGTTGTAGCCTTAAATTGTTATTCTTTATCTTATTTCCAGCTCTACAAGACATAGAGAATGATCATTAGAGTTTCAATTGTTTTGCACAGCTATTTCTCACTTGATCTCTAACTTTTGTACCTTCACAATATTACATGAGAAAATCCAAACAATTTCTCCTGTGAATTATGTTCTGATTTTCTCTGTATTATCATACTTATTATTTTGTTATATTTTCTGAAAGGAAATATGTTTTTTTCCTTTTGTTTCTTTTTTTGCAGTCACTTGAATGCATGAAAGTGAGTTAGGCATTTTGTTGAATGCTTTGGTTCACAGAAAGAAAATTATCTGCCATGTATGCTCAGATAACATAGTCAGCATTTGAATGTTCAAAACAAGTGTTTGACAATATCTATATTCTATTAGGTTACACATCACTGACACTATCAGTGTCATAAAAAGTTTTTTCATGGAGATTCAACTTCAGTTTTTCAAGGGTAGGTAGAAAAATAAACATGCACAATCTTTATTTCTTCCTACATATTTGAGTACAGTAATTTCACAACTATAAGGCGCACCCTTTTGACTAAAATTTTCACCCGAACCCAGAAGTGCGCCTTATAGTCCGGTGCATCTTATATAATGGACAAAATTGCGAAATTTTCAAACATGGAAGTGGGAGCTGCGAGCGGGGGCGGCACCGTGGGAGCGCCGAGCCATGTGGGGGGTCAGGAGTGGGCGGCTGCGGCCGCAGCCTAGCAGCCCAGCAGGAGTGGGGAGGGGACACAGGAAGCCGGTGGCCCCAGCCCGGCTGGAGCAGAGCGCGGAGGCAGGGGCGGGGAGGCAGGGGCGGGGAGACAGGGAGTCAGTGGACCCAGCCCAGCA
>PYHW01010717.1:7801422-7831466 GCA_013186435.1 Turdus rufiventris
TTTTTTTTTTTTTTTTTTTTTTTTTTTTTTTTTTTTCTCTCTTAGATATCCTGCTTTACTATAGTATTTTTGTGTTTTGTCTTTTCTTGTGAGATTTCAAATACTCAGACATATCTGAACTCCTAAATCTCTCAGGAGAGATGCAGCTTTGGGACTTGCTTTAGAAAGTTTCCACAGGGACTATAACTCCCCATGTCCATGCAGAGAGCATTTGAAATGCCAGATTATGTGTAGGGACATCTCTTCTGACATAAATTCAAATCTACACAGCCAATATAGGGGTTCCACAGGTTTGATGTGATAAACATTTTAAAAAAAAATCTATAGTAAAAAAAAAAAAAAGTTGCTCCTACTCTACATTCAGATGAAAGTAAATCACAGTGAAACCAACTGGTTGACTACACCTGTGAGAAGAAAAGGGTAAAATATTAAAAAAAATAAAATTCTCCTCTACTTTGGGGGATTATCTGTTGTTAGCTGTGTCCAGCTTGAGTAATGCATCCACTTTGAGACATAAAGATTTTCATGCAATCTTTAAACCTTTACAACCTTTTAAAAAAGGGAAGGGGAATAACACTAAGAGTCTTCTAATGAGAGATTAGTGGGGAATAATGAAGGACTTGTTTAGCCAGGGTAAATAAATATCACAAGATCAAAATGGTAAAAACCACTTATGGTGGAAAGGAGAGTTGAGAGTTTGTGTTGGGGTAGGATGCAAAATTAAAAGCTCAATATGATGAGAACATGGCGGGACAGTAGGAGAATTTAGAAAATTCATATCCTAGAATGCTTAGTGAGCTAATATTCTGAGTAAAAAGCCAGAAAAGCAAAACCAAGCTAAGGAAAATGAAGCATTGGATTAGATGGTCTAGGAGGACTAAAAAACCTGTCAGAAGGATTATAAACCAGATTGAAACAACCATGAGTATAGTTAACCTTTCCCTAAAATAAGGAAGTGCAGACTGAGTCACTTCTGAAACTATATGGGTTCTATGCAAGGAATAAGTGAAAGTTATTCAACATGAATGTGAATAACGGGAGGAAAAAGCCTTTATCTTCTGCTTCCTGGACTACAGTAAATTAACCTTTTTGGGACTCGTTAACATCTTAACCGGCAAATGTTAAGAAATCATTGAGTCACAGAATCACTGATGCTACATGAAGAATTAAAAAAGTCTAACACATTTCCTTAGTGATATGCATTGTTTCATGACTGTGTTATTTCTTAAGGATAAAGCGGGGTGCTTACCCTCAGGCTACAGCCCTCTTACACTGAGGCTGGCAAGCAATGCTGGACATGACTGAGATCTGAGCTTAAGCATCCCTAAGCCAGAGAAGAGCTTCCTCCCAGCCACCTCCCTCTCAGCCATCAGGGCCAGGTCTCATCATTGCAACTGGGATGGCTTGGTACCTGCTACCAACACCTGGTCAGGAGTAACTACTCAGGAGTAATACTTGATATTTTTGCTTGATTGTTTGTTGTCCCCTTGTGTTGTGTGTTTCTAATCCCTGATGTGTTATGATTTAAACCTTGCAGATGGTCTATGATGTTCTCCAAATGAGCATTTGTCTACAATCTCCACATTGGTCTGTGCTGACAAATTGCTGAAAAGGGCTGCATGATGAACACTGTAGAAGTGCAACAGCATAATATGCAAGCAAGATGATAGAGCCCATGTTTATGTCCTTGAGTTGAAAAATTTACAGTGGAAGTTTGAACAGCTGCACTACTTTGTTTAGTCACCAGCATTGAAGTCTCGCATAAATCTTTTTTACTCAAAGAAATATTGGGAAATGTTTGCACTTTTAGTTAATGGAAAAAAGGGGGAAGCATTGGAATAGAAATGATGCTATGGCACATGTTGTAGGGATTCTGGGTGACATCACTTAGGAGTATATTGATAACCCATAATAAATAGAAATGAATAATACTATAAGTACACAGTGAAATATGCCTTGTTGTTACCCATTTAAAACTGACTTTAGGTTTTATAGAGTCATAAAGGAATAAAAATGCAGCAGAGACAAAATGCCCAGTTCTAGTATACTTGTGTAATAAGCTATACAGACTTATTAGAACTAAGAAATTTTTGGGGTAAAAAATTAACCACTTTGGAATGTAATGCAAAATTTGAGAAGTTCCTGAAGAGAGGAAATAATATAATATTCTATTTTAAAAGATATTTTAGAAAAACAAAGGTTTAAATTTGTCTGTATTTCCTTTGTGACATGGAGATTAGAAGGCCATAAAGCATTTACTGTTTTACAGATCTTTAACGGAAATGTTGAAAAGCCTGAAAGCATCCATGTCCTTTCAGACCTCTGATCTGAGAACCTAAACTCTGACTGACCCTAGTTACATGCACAAAAACATATTTAAACATAGAGAGTCAGGAAATGTTTCATAACATTGAGTCTACATGGTCACATGCTAACTGCATTCAGGCTACCTAACTTACTGCTGCATTACCCCTAGAGCACAACTAGTGACCCGAGGTAATGGGGCAGGGGGGTTAATTTTAAATTTATTACTGTACAAAATAATGCTAGAAACACTGCTGCCACTGGCAAGGGGTAGGTCTGAGATTTAACAGCATTAATCCACATTGCATGACTTGGGGCAGTCAAAAGAGTATGCTTAAATCTCAAAAATATATTATGGAATAGTGATGGATTGCCACATGAATTGGAGAACAATAAAAAAGTTTAAACTTGGACATACCATCTGTTGTATTGGTCTCTGATCTGGACATCTCCCAAACCAACTATTTCCTCTAAAAGTTTTAAATGTTGTGGGTTCAAACAGAGGGAGGGTGCAGTCAAGGGAAACCTCCATTGGCTCTATTAGTAGCACCATGGTTGAGCTGTCCGTTTGCAAAAATAGACATGTGGAGCTGTGTCATGGGGCTGGTGGAGTCTTCATTAAATTGACATATTCCACTGAAATGGCTTGCCCTTCAAAAGCCCTACTTTCCAAAATACCTTTTTAACACTTTGGAAGGCTCATTGTTAGAGGAAAAAGCAGAGCTTGGTGGTATACAAAGGAAAATTATTTCACTGAGAAAATCAGATTGCACGATCGCTAAATAACTAGAGTTGTTTCTACACCTTCCTCTGAAGAACTAGGAAGTGACAGAAATTGTTAATAAGGCATAGGTTTGGGGCCAAGTTCTTTCCTAGTTGGAGGTTGTTAGTCAACCAAATTTTCTGTTGTCATAAATTCCCAGATGTTAGTGACCCCAGGATTATATGATAAGACTGGATCACCTCACTAAGAATATATGCACTATTACAGAGAAAAATTGTCTTTAATATGGAATTAAAGGACTCAGAACTATCAATAGGAGCCTGGTCTGTATGTATATCCTGTATCCAATCCCCAATATTGTTTTTTCCAGAAAAAATACGAAGGTCATATATCTTGAAGGCTAGCAAACCAACTCAACAAATAGGAAAGTTATGAGGCATAGCAAGTCATTCACATCCTCTTGCACTTGCAAATAAATTCAATATTAATCAAAATGGTCAGGAAAGAAGCAGAAGCTTCATGAAGGGAAAGAAAGAAAAAAAGAAAGAAAGAAAGAAAGAAAGGAAGAAAGGAAGGAAGGAAGGAAGGAAGGAAGGAAGGAAGAAAGAAAGAAAGAAAGAAAGAAAGAAAGAAAGAAAGAAAGAAAGAAAGAAAGAAAGAAAGAAAGAAAGAAAGAAAGAAAGAAAGAAAAAAAGGTGTAGGACTGTCTGATCTTGCATTAATCATGTATCTCAGAATGCTGAAGAGGTCTTTTTGTGGAAAAAATACCACAAACCCCCCACAAAAAACCAAACAAATATAGGTCTTTCAGCTGAAGATCTTTGAGCCAAAGGAATGCAATGGATACAAATTAAATTAAAATACAGTACCAGGGACACTTTTGAGTATGTTGCTCTATTTTATTTCCCATTTGGGAGAGAGTTAATTTAGAAACTCCTAATCCTTAATATTGCAGGAAACATTGCAAAAAGAGGCAGCTGATTGCAAGGGCAGAACATTGTTTTACCCTAGAAACCTTCATGCTATCTACTCTTGTTGACCTTCAGTAGCAGAATAAGAATTGGATGAAAAAGTGGTTATTACTTTCCTTTAGTCTGTCAGCACATTTGTAACTGTATTGGCTTTTGCTCTCTGTCTTGGGAATGTAGGACTGGAAGTATCCATAGAAAGCAGCTGCATAATACAAGTTGAATCAACAGAACCTGACTTCCACACTACAAGATAACTAGAGTTTAAAATAACCCTATGACCTCATATTCCTTAGATGATTCGCTTTTTCTAATGCTTTTAAAGTGCAGTAGGAGGGACTGTGGGCATGTTTGGCATTTCTTCTGTCAGTCTGTCAGATCAGCCTGAGCTGCAACAGGAAAGATGGAAAGGAAAAAAGAAAGAAAGACAGTTGGTATGGATAGCAGAGACAAACTCTTCCTCTTCAGGAGTCAGGCTGCCAGTCATGTCCAAGCCTACAAGTGCAAACAAAACCACATAATACCTGCATAACTGTACATCATAACAGTCAGGTCTGGGGATTAAAAAAGATCTTCAACAAATAATAGCAAAGTAGAGATGAATTCTGACAAAATTTGATTTAGTAATAACGACATCAATAACAATAATGATGAATATTAAACTAAAAATAACAGCAATAATAATAGTAAGACATTTCTACATTGCAGGTGTAATTATTACTACATGACTTAACAAAGTTGTAGTCCAGATTATTAGATCTTAGGTCTTTTTTACATGCAGATAAAAAGCATGGAGCAAAGCATAAGAGAATGATACAAACAAGTGGAAAATGCTACTGTTCATTCTGTGATAAGGTACACTTGTATGTGTGGCTAGTGAAAATAGCATGACCTGGCCTAGTGTTTTGGAAAGATGAAAGATCTCCCAAAATGTATCTGATTGTATCCCTTCAAATGTAAATGTGTGACCTGACTCTTCATGAAAATGATCAAGGCAAAATGTAAAGAATATAATTAATTTCCTGTGTTATTTATTATTTATTATTTTTAGCTTGGGGTGGAATGAAAAACACATAATGAAAAACTTAACAGTTCCAAAATGTAAAAAATTCTGTACAATAACAAAGTACCATTTTCCACCTCTCCTCTATTTCAGCCTAATGCTTGAGACCCCCTTCACATCCAAATGCACACAAAGTCTACACACCCAAGTGCGTAATGAAGACCATTTTTTTAAAAATTTGGTTGTTGATGATCCTAGGGTAAATTTATTTTTCATTAAAAATAATATTTTAATAGACTAATTAAGGGGAAAAAATTAAATTTTACTTCCATTACCCTAGCACAGATATCACGTTCAGCTATGAATCATTCCAAGTTGATGTGTTGCACTTATGCTAAACAAAAGCATTCATAGCTACATTTTAGAAAATGCAGAACTTTGTATATTTGTAGTGCAGTGGAAAGGAAATTTCTTTGAAACTGATTAATACACTATATATATAACATATATATGACATATATATATATATATAACATATATACTATTATACATGAGTACAAAAATGTGACATTCATAGAACTCACTGTCATGACTTTGTAATTGTTGGTCTATAAAACCATAATTTTCTAATATATTTGAAATTTAAAAAGTTGGTTGCTTGGGGTTTTTAATGTGTCTATAATTTAGAGATTTGAAGTCTTACCTGTTTGGCAATAAACATCTAGATTAATATTTTTCTTCAAGTATTTTAAAGCATTTTTTCCTACTCTTGTTTTTAACTTTCATTTTCAGACATTTTTTTCTCCATTTAACTCTCAGATTTTGTATGCCAGTGTTTGACAAAATTTTCATGCTTGTTCTTACAAGAAGAATGAACAAAAGCAATGTTGTCAATGCTTTACTTATGGCCTCAATTATCTTTTTAAGACATGCTGCCATAAGTCCATGGGCACTACTCAGTGTTTTAAGGAAAAAGTGTTTGATAATTGCAATTTGCTTTCCTTCTATTAATTTAAACTGTGCACTTCCATGGAAATTTTTTAATTGCTGTTATGTTAGCTGAACTCAAACCTGAGAAATGATAGCTGAATAACTACAAAACTGTACTTAACTGTGCATATTTATTTATGAGTTTGTTTCAAATTGTGCTGCCTTCATAGAACTTCTTACTCTCTACCTTAATTTTGTACCATGCATTTGAAATGCAGTGGTAGGAGGATAAAGTTAGGCAGCACTTTCTAGTTAATAAAATTTTTTTTCATGTAGGAATAAAGGTTACTGTATGCAACAAAAATAAAAATAAAAATGGAAATAAAACAAAATGTAAATATAAAGATAAATATTTTCTGTTTAAAAGTATAAGTTTGCTAAATTGAGACATAAAAAGGTGATCTGGTATTTGCAAAAGATACTTCATATTCTGCTGCACTTTGAAACTGTAGCTGCAAAAGCTTTTGCTCTGAATTTTTACTTCAATTATGAAGCTGAGGTGCTCATTAAGGAATAATAATTTAATATTAGATGGCATAGCATCAGTCTTTTCAGAGCTCAGTCCTTTGACTGCAGTGAAATGATGCCAATTTGTACCCATGTGGAATGAAAGACAACCCATATTTTGTTTTGTGATCGGTTAGCAAAAAATGTTCTTAAATGTATCATTTCCTTCATTTCTAAGTCAGCTGCACAGACACAAAACCTGGTGTCACATAGGTTTAATACCTTGGGCATCTCTCTGTATCAATTGTTATCCTTGTTCATGCAGACACACTAGTGGGAACAATGGAAGCATTTTTATCCCAGTGTCCTATGTGAACTAATAGTGCTGTTTGATCTTGAGTCAGAATTAGTCCCATTTGCATGACTTCATAAATCGCACAGCAGCCCAGGAAAATATCACTTGATTCCTGGAATATCTGTACTTCTGATCTGATAAAGGTATGTGTGAGTATATTTTATTCCAGCTCTTCCAAATATACTAGTCAGAAGATTTGACATGGTGAAAGACTACTGTCATCATCACTCCTCTGAAAATTGTCTTCACAGTGAGAAAATCTGAAAAGACCACAAATGGAAGCCTGAGAGAAGTTGTGGTTTTGGGAGGTTGGTGTTTTGGGTTTTTTGTGGGGGTTGTTTTGACTAATTGGATTTTTTATGGGTAAGGAAAGATCTGTCTGTGTGACTTATGTCCAAGAGCTTCTTATTCTTTTCCAAGGTTAAAAAGGGTGGAACGAGCAGACTGCCCCATCTGCATAGAGTACAACTTGTCAAAATTAATAAAACTTCATGCAATTCCCGACATTCTGCAATCATTATCAGCTCCATTTGCATTTCCCATAAGAGATGCAACGAAATGTGTGGAATTTGCAATCGTTTTTCAGAAATCTTTAAAAGTGAGATAGCCTTGTTCCATTTATAAAATGAAATTTGAAAGACTGGCCTTGGATTATGCTTTGCATAATCAGCCTAATGGATTAAGAAGCTCATTTACAATATAAAGAATCTGAAATGATAAAACCTTGATTACAGTTACAGTTACATCTGAAAGAGATGACATCTGCTTCTACCTGGGACTAAACCTGTGATTTGGACCCACTGAGTAAAGGAAGATGGTGTCCTAAAACAAATTATATCAACATGTGAGGTTGTTTTCAGGTTCTGTAAAGCTTCACAGATTGGAACTTCTAGGAAAAAAAAGTCAAAAAGAGTAATTATTCTGTTTGCTTCATTTACCAATTATTTCTCTAAAGCATTGATTTTCTTTTGCTTCACATTTGCTTGTGTTGGAAAGTGAAAGCTCAATACAGACACAGAATTCATTCACATGAAATGATGAACTACTATGTAACATTCAAATAATACACAGTAGAATTTAAGGACTTCTAATTACTCCTTATTATTTAAAGTCTAGTGAAATAAAGGTACCTTGATAGACAAGGAAATATTAAGTGCTTATTTTTCTCTGTAAATTGTTCCTCTTATAGGAAAAAAAATAAAAATGAGTTGTTTTAAAACATCTAGCATTCACTTTATTTGCCATATTTAAAGAACAATTTGCTGCAAATTGCCATGTATATCCACAATACTAGGTCTGGGTTTTCTCAGGAGGTTGTCAATATCAAGCTCCAGTGAACACCAATATCAGTTTTACAGGTAAACTTTCAAATTAAATTCTCCTTGGAAAAGTTCTGCTAGTCACGTATCAACATTAATCTGCATTTTAAAATTATATTACCAATTTCTAACCTCTCTTATTCTCTGCTCAAGATGCAGTTTTAAGGAACAGAAAAAGGGGTCTAAAGTTTTAATTTAATTTGCAGAGAAATAAACATGTGTGACTTTTTGTAATTTTGCAAAATTCCAGCCACTCAGAATGTTTGGTTTGGATGGCTGGGTTTTTTCCCAATAAAACTGATCACTTTATTTCTTGCTAAATGTCAAGAACAATTATAAAGATTTATTCTTTGAAAAGTTGTGTTAGCCTCATCTCTCCAGATGTTGTATAACAAAGTTTGAAAACAGACACTTAAAATCAATATATGGCTGAAGGAAAATTTTATTTTAGCTATCAGTTCCTTCACAGAAGTTTCCATTTAATGAAAATGTAAAGGATTTTTCATTTGGTTATATTTTAATAAAATAATACACATGTATGTCTGATGAAAAAAGAATTAATATTTATATTCTTCAGCAACAGATGTTTTATGTCTTATTTAAACCTTGGACTGAATTACTATCCACCACCATATTACAGCCTGTAATATCCTAAGACTTTAGGCTAGACAGTCAAAGAGACAGACCAAGAGATGGGGCATGCATTTCATTTATCTGAATAGTGTTTCCTGCAAACATTATTGCTCAAATGACACTTGTACTCATCATATGCATAAAAGTACATATCATGTACTTATTAAAAACCTTTACATTTTGGAAGTAAAATATTTCCTTAAAATTTTGCAAAAGTACATATGGAAGAGAAAAGACTCAGAGCAGGGTCCACCCTCCCACTGATGAAGAATTCCTCAAAAGGCACTGAGCAGTGGCCTGCAGTTGTTACCCTTAAACCCTGAAAAGACCCTACAAGTTGCTAGAGATGCAAATATGAGATCGTCTCTAGTAGTTCGGAGAACACATAACTTTCATCAGCTAGGGATATTCTCTGCATTTTTAAACCAGATATGATGCTGATTGTTGCGCTTAGGTTTTCCTCTTCTGTCATCCAAAGAGAGAAGTTGTGGTTGGATTGGCTGCCAAGATCTGCCAAGAAAAAAGGATGGTGTTCAGTTCTTGTGCCTTCTGTGCCACATGGCAGTTGGCAAAAAGCAAGATTTAGCACCTTTGGTGCATCCATTGAGGCAGTATATGAACAGCTGCATAAGAGGAGGGATTGTTTAATCAATGCTTCCTTTTCTAATGATATGTAGTGGAAAAAGGGCAGGTAGTTGGAAACAAGATTTTCTCTGCTTCTGATCATAACTGTCTTGATGTGAATGACGCATTTCAGTGGAAAAAATATCCAAACTTTAACTGAGAAAACACACTCACAGTTGATAATAAAATCTACATCTTTTGAGCACACATAATAATCCTAGGTAGAATTCACACCACACTTACATATATGACATCTAATCATGCCACACATCTGGCTTGTAAAAGTTTACTTGGGAGCACTCTGCCAAGGGTTATATTGAACACCCTGATGCTGAGATCATTCCAGACCCCACTTTGAATAGCAGACGATCCAAAAAAAGAAGACAAAGAAATATAAGACACTGATATATCTTAGACTACTGTTAAGATTTGCAAGACTTCATAAAGCAGGTTTATTTTGGGTTGTTTATTTTTCAGTGGTGAAAATGGGAGGTGACAATATTCCTTCTGTAGTTCTTCATTTTGGAGTAGTTTTCCCTGAGTCTGCTGAGGATGCAGAGATTTACATTTGGAAGCAATGACTTAGACCTCTTTTTCCAAATAACATCAGTGATGTGAGTATATTTTTTTCCTTTCCCACTGAAGTATCAGAAGATTTTAATTCAGAGAATGGTTCATAGTTATTTGGTGTACAACTGTGGTGCAACTGCTTTTTGCATTTCTGGGACAAATACATTGAGTTTTTAAGCTGACTAAACCAGCTTGTTTGTCTTGAATCATCACTAAAATCTAACACAGAGTACAATTTAGCCTTGGAAACTCTGAGTTTAGAGGCAGGCACAATTTACAAAGCACAATGAAGTGTACTCAGGAAATGTGAACATTCCAGTGCAAAAGTGCATTTTCTACAAAATTTATAGTAACGAAGTGCAGGAACATACTGTGAGCATGTCACCTGATTCAAAATGCATAAATAAGAAATCAAATAGCTCCCTGCTGGCTTCGTGGAAATAACAGGAGAAACAAAAATTTGTTGAAACCTGATGCCATTTATGTGGAGTTGAACAATACATATATATATATATATATACATATATACATAGTTATACATAACTATACATTATATACTATAATATCATATAGCATAACACAGCATGACATGCATTTTCTGCCTCATAAAACTCGACGAAAACCAAAACCCCAATGATTTGAAAACAAGCATGGAAATAAAAACAAAAATAACATCCACAGGTGTTAAGGCTGTGCTGAGTCTAATTTAAAAAAAAAAATTTGCTCATACCTGACCATTATGTTTGCATCTTAATATGAGGAAGGTCTTCTTTCTTTCTTGTTTCTGTTCTTTTGTTATATTAAAAAAAAAAAATTGCTTAATCACCTAAAGTTGGTTATGTATGGGATCTCTTAACCAAGTATTGTCAAATGTCTTCATAGGACAAAATGGAGATCCGAAAACATCAGCTGCCCTGTATCTTCAATCTTTAGTTAGTGCAGTTTTCAAAATCTGTAACATGTACCTCACCTTCAGCTATTATGTGAAAGCAGTGAACATCCTTGAACCAAGATAAAAGTAGAAATGCATAATTAAATCATGCATTCCTTTCTCTCCCTTTATCCCTCTCCTTCAATTCCAAGCTTTAAACAGCAGATTCAGCAAAGAACCAGTATTTTCTAATCTATTGATCAGTTCTTTTCTTTCAGTGACCAGACACTTTCAGACAATATGCTGTCTTTTGTTCTACAGCCAACCTGGTACAGATTAGACAGTCACAAGTTTATAATTTCCAACACAGTTGTTCTTACAGCTAATCACAAGCTAAAATATTCATTAGTTCTCTTCTAGGTTGGATAATGAGAGAGATTTTTACTCTGACAAACTTTACCCACTACATATTCTGTCTGAACTGATACAGATTGAAGTAGTAGTTCAGTTCATAAAGATAAGCTCTTTGAACAATTTTTTCCCCTTTCTTTTAATACTCATGTTAAGCCTGATGGAACTTTTGGGAGAGACGTTCTATCAAATGCCATTGCTCAGCTGAAGGTTTTTGCTGCATATTTCCCTGAAGGCTTCCAGTAGTCATTTCTGGGGAGCTATAAATAGTGCTTTTCTTGATGGAAAGTGCAGAGACTTAATTTCTTTTGCAAGAAAGCTTTTGAGCAGAGTGGCTAACATCTCCATTCAGATTCACAGCACAGGCAAAAACAACTTCCCATCTTCATTCTTATGGGATCTACTTAGTCCTAGTTTCTTCACAGTAGATGCAGAGTGAATTGCTGCTGATAAGGTTCAACTTTAGCTTCAGCTAAAAAATTTAATACATTTATCCTGTTTACTTTGGGATAGTCTGAATTCTTTGAAATAGCAATAAAGCCTTTCTCCAATGTCCAAAAGCCAGTCCAAAGTCCTCATTAGTGCTTTCCTTTAATGATTGCCTCTCATGGACTCAACTGTGGGCCATTTTTCCACTGTCTTCATGATCTAACAGCTGTGCTGAGCTCCTTGTTCTGTTATCAACTCACATACAAGGACTCACGCATAAACAAGCACAGAGAGAAGTGTATATACACGCAAGTTTCATTCCCTCACTTCTTGATTGAAATCTTTTTTCTAAGAGATTGTGTGAAGAAATCAATTCTACACTCCTATGAAACCTGAGCAGCCATGCAGCAATTTCTGACAAGGTTCCATCTTCTCTCTGTTATGTTAATTGCACTGTCATTCATTTCATGACTTCCATTGCATGTTGTGACTTATATTTTCTTCTTTCAGTTTGTGACCCTTGGTTTTCTATTATGTATAGCTCTGAAGTAATTTTCCATATCTGTCTATGATGAGAATCTGCTAAAGTGAAGGTTATGCTGAGGGAGTTGTACAACTGGACTTACTTCTATTTAAGACTTATTTTCCAGGCATGAGTTAATTTACTGTTTCAGTGTTTTATTAATATTTTGAATGCTGCTCAGTTCTGAAGTCAGAACTGTCAGTTCTTTGCAGCATTACAGAATATGTGAGTGGACGTCTGAAGGATTTTTAAGTTTCTAACATGGATCAGAAAACTGTCTTGCCTGTGAATAATTACTTAAGCAGTATCTCTACATATTTAAAGATTAATACTTCTGAGTGTTTTGCTGGTTTTTTTGAGGTTTTTTAATTTCTCTTTTTTACACTTTAAAGAGGAATTTTAATGTGGCTATAGATATCTTAGAAATTTTACCTTGTAAAAAACACCTCAGTAATCCCAGTTTTCCATCAACAACCAGGAAAGAAGTTTTCTCAGCATCTCATCTGTAAATGTATTGTTTTGATTTTTAAAACCAGGGGTGAGCATTTCATGAATTTTGAGCATATGATGTCTCCTGTAATATAGTTCACAACAACTGACTGATTTCTTTACTATAGTATCTGTAGTCAAAGCCTTTCATGCAATAAGTACAAGAGGGTATCCTTTCACTTCTATATTTGCTATTGCTTTCAGAGTGCAGATCTCTCACTAAAACCAGTTCAATGAAAAAATCTGATTATAGAATTTGACTTCTACGTGACCATTGTGCTGCTGCGGCCTTGCACTCTGCACTCACCACATCCACGTATGACATGAACATTTTACATTGGCTTAACTGTACACCAAAGGTGAAGACAAATTCACATAATTTATGTTTTTACCTTCTTGGATGAATTAACAATTCTTCAGTATCACCATCCTTAGATATTTATTAAGAGAATGTCTCATATGAGTCACAATAATCACATTAGGTATTTTTAGATTTGAGCATGCTCTGAAAAATGTCCATCTAACTTTTCAGCTTCAGAGACAAAAGGAAATGTTTAATGCGTTTGCCTCAGGTTGTCTGGTCAAATACAGTCGACTTTTCAGTGACGACTTTCTTGTGTGATTTGAGATAAGTCCTATATATTACCCTACAAATAAAAAATTTTGTTTTCTGGATTTTGAGAAGAGTTATAGGTTAAATATATTAAAGAAGGCCAGGCATTAAGTAACTTTGATAATTAGGACCATATAAATACAGGAGTACATAATTCCCTTTTGCCTTCTAATAGCTATGGGGATATGAAAAAATAATGAAAATAAGACTAGATAATACCGGTAAACAGACTAAACAAATTTTTTTGAGACAAACTAATAAGACCCATATTTGCAGTTCTGAATTAGGATATTTAATAAGTCAGTATTGCAAAAATTGTAAAGCCTCAGTGTTTAGAAAACAGAAAATTTCAAATTTTACCTTTCAGATTGGAGAAAAGTATGACTTGACTAGTACTCTGTAGGAAATTAAGAGACATTCTTAACTGGCAAACCTTTTTTTTGCTATTTGCATGTGGGCACATTTGTACTCTATGTCATATCATAATGATTTTCCTTCACATGTTATTGACCAAGTCAGATGATGCCTGGGATTTCAGCTCATGAGAACTGAAATGACTGCAGCACATCTGCAGACAGTTTGAGCTTCACGTTGTGATTGCTTAGAAATCAAATGAGTCAATCTTTGCTGTGGTCTTAGATCGAGGAAAGGAAGCAAAACCAGAAGGACTGGTGAGTAATGCAAACTGGGTATTGACAAAGCTGTCATGTAACCCCTGCCACGTTCCTGCTACAAGGCTGCAAAACTGTGCTTTACCCATTCTTTGCTTGTGGAAAATGCAGTAGGAGTCTTAAACAGACTAACAGGAGCTTCTGAGGCTTGTTCTTGCTTGTCTGTTTTTTCTTTTATTTCATTGGCAGAAGTGCCAGTTCATTTGAAAAGCACCATGTAGTTCAGCCTGAAGATGCTGATGGCCAATGATGGATATGCAGGGAAGAACACAATGCCAAGGAAACCATGCAATGAGAAACTTTCAGAGACTCCTTGTTCTTTTGTACTTGTACAGTTTCTTTACTCCTCTCAATACCTCTAAAACATAGTTGCAATAATCCTTTACTCCATAAGCAGTTTTTAATATTTGCTTTTTGTAAGTATACTGGAACACATGTGGAAATGACCACATCGGCAGAAATGGGTGTAACTACTCTTTATGTGGTAACAGGTTTGTCATATTTGCTATTTACAGTTTCACAATGACTGTAGCCACAATCTTAAAAAACTTAAAAGAAGCTGTGTTTTTTTCGGCTTAGAAGAGAGCATGTAAATACATGTTTAAGTAGGTCAGGACAGTAGCTGGCTCACCTGAAGGTTAGAAAGGAGAACTAAAACCCAGGCTTAATTACTTTACAACAAATAGCTGACTTATGAATGTCCTGTTCTTAAACATTAAAACCTCTGCATTATTGCTAATAATTTGGCAATGTTATTAATAAGTTGCTTTTCACTTTATGTCACACCTCTGAAAACTTTCAACTAACTGTTCTAGACAGGTGAAACTGGAATTAATCTTGCTAGAGAATTTGAAACTTCTGCTTTGCATACTATGTAGAACTTTGCCCAAAACAACACTGCAATTTCCCTCTCTGACAAAATATCTAATTTTAATTTTTTTTCAAGGGACGTATATAAAGGAACAGAGATACACAGGAAACACTTCATAATGCTCCAAACTGTTTATTAGTCTGTTAAAAACAGGAATGAGGCAGGTCTCCTTCTCCTGATGCTTTTTCAGAATGGTCTCTGATGAGAATATCCTCAAATCTAATTAAAGAATCTGAGAAAATCAAGATTTAGACAAAATGGTTTTTTTTAAAACTTTGAATGTATTTCTAGTTCTTTGAAAGACCTCAAGATTTGACCTTCCAGAAATGCAACTGATCTCTGACATGAGGGGAGTATATTCGTCTGCTTTAGGGAAAAAAAAGAAAAGAAATTTAAAGGTACAAAAAATCAGCTCTGTACATTAACCTTGACAAATAAATCGGAAGAAAAAAATCCAGGAGTACCAAATTAACCACGTATGTGTTTTGGATGTGTGGATGTTTCTGTTTAGTGAGTTATCATTATGAATTTCTAGCATAATATTTTCTTTCAGATAATATATAAAATGACGTGTGTTTCCTGGAATAGAAATCCTATAAAAATGAAGACTCATATTAATAGGCAATTGAAGACAGAGCCAAACCCACCCATGATGTATTAGCAATCAAAATGAAGATTGTTAGAAGATATGATATTAGAGACTCAGAACACTTGTATAAGGGTTTATATCTAGAAATATAAAAAATATTTGTTGAAAAGCTGCAATGTTCTCTGTTTGACAGTGTTCATCTCTGAATGTTTGTGTGAGTTACTGACAGTGTTTGTAAATGATGAGGTTAGATGAGTTCTCTCTGTGCATCTGGGCTTTCTTCTACAAAACCTTTCAGTGACAGAAATTTTTCCTTGACGAGACAGTCTCCCCATATATAATTTATGTTGTCAATGATCTGATATGCTAAAAATACTATTAAGTAAGTTGACTTATAGTGAGGAAGATACCTCTACATTCATATGATTGTGTGGTTATGTTTTTTACCTTGACAAAGAAACATTGAATAATTGTATTTGAAGAGCTAGGATATCTTCTATAAGTAAATAATATAGAATACATATTATATATTTTATATAAATGAATCCTCTAAAGAAAAATCCTCAAAGAGTAACTGGGTATAAGCTTAATAAACTCATCAAGAGCTACTTACCAGACTGAGACAATATTAAGAAAGAGAGAAATGGGGAATAAATGGGAAAAGAGGAAAAAAATACATTTTAAAAGTAGAATAGCAAAATAAATGCTAGTTTTTAAACAAGTTACAAAAAATGCTAGATACCAAGGATTAAAATCAAATATTTTCAGCAATTTAGTAATAGCATCTTTGTGCTTCTGTAATGTTTCTAATACAATATGGTGATGAGACTATTCCCTGATAAGAATAAATATTGTCAAAAAATCTTTTCTGTCATGAAGCATAAATTTCTTGGATAATTTCTGAGCAATTAGCTTCTTGAGAGACATAATTTTATGCAATGAATTACTAAGTTCTATAAAATGTCTGAAAGTCAAACGTCTGTGTTAGTCTGAAAAGCTGATAAATCTTCATTAAGTAAATTCCAATTCTCTCTCAGAGGGGAGGTTAATAACTTCCTCATCTCAAACAGATGAATTTATTGTCAAAATATTTAGCTCGCTATTACTAAGTTTCAAACAAGAATGAAAGGAGAGAAATCCCATGAAATCAAGTTTTTTGAAAGTGTCTCTTAGATGATAACATTTAATGAAAATAGACTTCTAAAGTTAAAAAAATAGCTGTAACACTGTAAATTTCCATTTAAACACTTTCGAAACATTTTTGGAAAATGTAAAAACTTTTACCTCACCGCTTTTAACGCCTATAAAATAAGAATTTCAAGTCAACTTAATATGCAAATTGAAATTAAGATTTAAGAGCAGGCTCTAGTCATAACTGACATGAATAACAAAAAAAAAAAAATCTCTTTCCATTACCAAGACAATATATTCTAGAGGAATAGACTAGAGGAAAAATAACTCCCTCACAGTAAAAAAAGTCATGTAAAAGTTTTGGTTTTCACTAAGGAAGCTCTCTAGGTTACTTTCCTGTGGTCATATATATGGGCAGAGTTGGTAGGGTCAGTTTCAAAATTTTCATCTTCATAGGACACAATGTTAGACGTACATGCTTAAATACATCTATCAAGGCCGTAACTGTTACCTGTAATGCTGGAACAGATAATATTTACCAGATTCTAGGAGGAATACATGAGTTACCTTCCAGGTTCAGGTTAGTTAAAAGAACATAAAAAATCCTATATCACCTTGACTCTAACTACTCCCCTTTCATACTTCCACTTTAACTGCTACAAGAGACAGAAGCACATGGAACACAAGGTAAATTCTGAGCTGCAGAAACTACAACCACTCCAGTGACTCCTTCAGTGGTCTAATTTAGATGTTTACTTTTGAACAACCTTGTTGTTTTGTTATGTATAGTCCTGCTTGGTTTATATGTGGTTAAACAGCATGATATGAATAATTTACTTGATGTTGCTTTGCCTTGCCAATCATTGCATCAAAATTCTACGTGTCCTGGAAGGTTTTCTTTCAATTCATTAGGTAATTAGGTTGGATGGTTGTAAAAGTCAGAGCAACACCAGCCTCTAGCAATGCTTGTTACATAAATGAGTCAACATAAATGTATTTTTTAAAGCAAAACCAATTTAACACAACATGACATTATTCCCTAAATTGAAGATGATCTCCAAAGTGAGTGCCTTCCCATTATTTTTTTTGTCTCTAGATTGCCATTTTGGGGATGAGGGATGCATTGATGAGCCAGCTATATGCAGATACACTCTTTCATGTGAACTCCCTCAGCATTAAATTTAGTAGTAAAACTGGTAATAACTTATGTTCTTTCCAGGTCTTGTTGTATACAAGTTTTCTTTATGACCTTTTGCTATAAGGTTCTTTTTCTACAGGTCTTTCATTAGCATCTGCAAATATGTTCTGAATCATTGAATAATGGATTCTGATTTGTTTCTTTAGCTAGTATTCATTTTTTCTATGGATCATTATGGTCTCTAAAGTTAAAAAATCAACCAAAGAACCAAACCTTTAAAAAAGATTACATCATATTGTGACCTTATAGCATGTGTAAAGACAGTTTAACTGTGATTATTGGTTTTGTACTATACTATATTATAGTAGTAGCTAGCAAATATAGTAGTGCTGAGATTGCAGGTATAGATAAAATTTTAGTAATTTTTGCTGAATTTCTGTGAACATTCATCTCCTAGAGAGCCAGGAAAATGAGCCAAATTCATTTCTCAGCCTCACCTGCACTTATTGAGTTACATTTCTATTTCTCAGTGCTTGCCAAAAGCTCATTTCGTGTCTTCTGTGCCTCTGTATAGCACCATAAAATCAAGTTAAAATTCACAGTTCTTAGGGTCAGATTAGTTTTGGTTCTCTGAGTATAAGCACATGACTTCCAGTCTCACCAACTTTTTTAGGTACACACGAAAAACATTAACATAATGACATAACTGCAAAACAAATTCAAGAAAAATCTAGTGCAAGACAAATATCTAAGTAGGGGGCAGAAATTACTCAGCTTTCTTCATTAATTTAGTCCTCTGTTTTGTTCTGGTGTCTGCTCATTTGCTTTTAAAATTATTAATGCCTTCAGTCTTTTTACTATTAAAAAGAATGTTGAAAGCTTGAACTTTAACCTGACAAAACAATATGCTTAAACACACTGCAGAGATTACTGCAGCTAGGCTGATTGCCACAAAAAGACTGATGCTCTTACTTCACCCAGCTTGCAGTCCAAGACTCTGGTTGTCAACAATTTACTCACCTTCCATCAAAACTGATATCTAACTCTTTTTTTATTATTATTATTTTTGCTTTAAATGCTCTCAAATTCTTCAAATTCTGCTTCTAGTTCTCGTCTAGAGTATCTAAAGCCTCAGAGTAGCAATAATTTTTTCTCAAGTTTCTGTATTTCAATCACAGAATCATAGACTCATCCAGGTTGCAAAAGACCTCTAGATCATGGAATCCAACCCTCAGCCCACCGCTGCTGTGTTCACTGCTAAAGTGGCACATTCACGCAGTTTTTGAAAGCTTACAGAGTTGGTGATTCAGTTTTTTCCTTGTTTCAATATCTGGCTACTCTTTCAGCCAAGACATTTTACATAATATTGAATCTAAACCTCCTTTAGCACCATTTGAGACTGTTTCATCCTGTTATTTGGGAGAAATGTAGATTTACTTTAAAAAGTAAATTTCAGTTTTAATGCTTTTCTCAGCTTATTTTACTTTTTTTTTCTATTACTGACATTGTAAGAGAACTGTTTTACATTGTCTTTTCTGTGTCCTAGGTTTTACACCAGCGATAAATTTGCAGATGACACCGACCTGAATGGTGCAGTTGCCACACTTGAATGATAGGATGACGTCCAAGAGACCTGGATAAACTTGAGAAGTGGGCCCACAGGAAACTCATGAGATTCCTGAGCTAACAAGAGCAAGTACTGGTGCTGCACCCCCACTATCAACACAGGCTGGAGAGTGAACAAATACAGAGCAGCCCTGCCCAGAAGGACCTGGGGATGATGGTGGATGAGAGGTTGGACATGACCCAGCCATGTGCACTCATAGACCAGAGAGCCAAATGTGTCCCAGGCTGCATCCAAAACAGTGTGGCTAGCAGAATGTGGTAGGGAATTCTGCCCCTCTGCTCTGCTCTGGTCTCCTCTGCTGAGACCCCACTTACAGTGCTGCTTCCAGCAGTATTACAAAAACTCTGGACACTTGATAAGCAAAATTTTCTCCACAGTTAAATTAATCTCTAGGGAGACATCTCTAGAGACATCTGAAAATTAGTAACAGTTCTGGTATAGAGTTGCCTACATTCTAGTTTCCCTATCCCGACTCCATTCCAACAGATATCTCCTCTTGCTTATGTTTCCTGCGCTTGCATTCTTTCAATACCTTCCACCTTTAGGAAGAGATGTCATCTGACATTCTTAAGGAGCGTCCCTTTTTCCCTCCCACTAAATATAATGTCTTAGGCTATGCATGTTGCATGCTATGATAGAAGCCTTTTTGGAATGAGCTTAACAGATGAGAGAGAAAATGCTGGTGCCTCAAGATTTCTCTGAGATCACTTCTAAATGAGAAGTAAAATCCACAATGAGTGGTATGATCTTTTAACAAAGAACTTGGATAGAATATACAATAATCATTTTCTTTGGGTTTATTAAAGAAGATTGAATTTCAAACTCCAATATTAAAAATGCCTACTCTCTCACATATGACTGGTAGATACTTTTGATACATTCAAATATAATTTTTGTATTGATTTCATTAACTAAATTATAATTCTTTTTTTTATTTTCCACTGTTATTGAAAATTTCATAATCCCATGTTCACATTATACTGTCAGTTATGGTTTACTCAACTAGCTACAAGATTGTGATTCAGTCTGATTCAACATTCTGGCTAGTTTTGGTAACACAGATATATTTGTACCTAAGAGATTTATATATTTGTGGTTGAAGTTTAAAATCAGACTTTCATCATGAATGGCCACAGTGAGATCAAGATGTCAACATGAGAGATGTGTAGCTTGCTTCCGACCATATTTATGTATATGCTACTGGAAACACTTAAAAATAAGTAAGGTAAGCCTAAATAAATCATAATTTTATCTTCTTTGCATCCAAACCCACCAAAGGTCATATTTCACTTGCCAATTTTTACCTTTAATATTTTATTTATAGCCATATTCATATATATACATATATTGGGGAATATGTCGGGGGAAAATGTAGGCCATGGTTTTCACTGATAGTACTTTTCCTTTAAGAATAATTAATCAAAAGGGCAAAAGTTTACAGTGTTGTGCTGCAGTGAGACAAATCCAACACAGACCATGCAGCAGCAGTGACTGTAGGTAGACACCCATCTTGCACAAATAACGAAATAGGATTCTTCACATCTATTAAGTCCTGACAAGCTACCTGTTATAATCATTGAAAAACTGTTTTGATCTGAAATGCTTAAAGGCACTTTTGTGTTTGCATATTCAAAACACTTATTTGCATATGCAATTATAATCACCAATTGCTTAAATTTTCATGTAATTATATGCATGTCATGGTCTTCGATCCTTGGTAATAGCTTAGAACCAAAATAGCTGTCAGAAACCCAACTCTATATATTTTTTTCTAGAGGTCACCTTGAATTTTCAAAAGGAAGTTTCTTTGAAGCCATTTTGGTGGTTTGTTAAAATAGAGAAGAAGCATTGATGCAAAATACCCTTCTTACAGTGATTTTTCTTTTTCAAGAAAATCACACAAATCATTAAATTTATAAGGGCTCTATTTCTATGTACAGAGATTCTGTGAATAATAAACCTGTTAACTCTGTACTTTGATCCTGTGCTCTTGCCTTCCTTAAAACTGATATTGACAATTTCCTTTCTTGTGTATTTGGTTGTTTTTTCTGGAAGAGACAAATGGAAGAGTTTATCCCTCCTAATTCCAGACCCACTCTAGCAAAATTTTAGTTACCTTTTCGTTTTTTGCTCAGATGTGTTTCTGGTATTGACTGGGCCATTAAGAAGGTGGAAATGCTTCTAGAACATTATTTGCCATATATTTATGCCAAAATTTTAGCCTCACCTGCACAGAAATAAATATCTAGCATTGTAATAAAAACAACAGTCCTTTCTGTTTGGAAAACGACATGCAAAATTCTATATGGCCCATAGAAAATGTTCTACTCCTTTGTGACAATTTTATGTTAGATAATTATTCATTTTTTAGTTTATATAACCCACTATGATGCCCTGAAAGGGTACTCAGGAAGTATTTATTCAGAATGTCACAGCTACTGTAAGATTGTTAACCAAGTTGAATTGTTTTTGAATGTTCATCAAAACCTACATTATTTTATCCTTCAGTGTTATTAACAGAAGACAACCAACTTTGAATATACAATCATGGTTTATCAAGACTTATGATTTTTTTTTTATAATTACATACAAAATTCTAAAATCATTTTATTCTATAGGTCTGATAATCTGAATGTACAACAGGATGAATGAAACACAAATAAAAAATAAAATATCTCACTTGCAGTGTGATGAAATACATATTCCTCTTGCCTGTGCTTTGGAAGACTTTATAATGTTATGACTGACATAACAGTGAAAGCTGTAAGATCTACTGAGGAAAAGTAATGTAAAAGTCATATTGTCCATAGGGGGTCCAGGTGCTTTGACCCATTAAAAAGAAGGTACAGATTTTGAAAGCTTATGGAAGTGTGCATATAACAGTATAAAACAAGAGTAAGTTAGAAGGAAATATCCCTTATTAAATATGCTGGACTGCTTTTTCTGAGCAAAGTCTCGGTGTAATGAAAAAGGGACAAAGAAAACATGAGTTTTTCAATAAATGCTTTTGAGCATTTGATGTGGAGTTCAAGTTTACTAGTATTTAACTTGAAGTGGACTACCTTATACCTTTATGAGCTCATATTAGCCATCATCTATGGTTAGAAACAAGAATGGAGAAGGATACTGAATATTTTTAAAAAATCTCTAAATACACTTCCCTTAGGGACAGAAGTCTTTTACTAGATCACTTAATTGACACAATTAGAATTAGCGTTTAACCTAAGTGTTAGCTTATTGTCTATACACTGGTAAACAAAAGTGTGAGGCCTTTTTACTAAACCGAGCCGTGCATAAAGAGAAATCACCAAGCTTATGAAATTTACTTGTCAGGAATAATGAAGCTCACAAAGGATTCAAATTCAGAAGTACATGTTCTCTTATCTTTGAAAGTATATTGCAACATCTTTGAAATTTCAAGTCTGATTGATTGACAGTTCCTTTCCTTTTTTATTTTCGAAATATTTTTGTTTCTGATTTTTTGTTTAAAGTTCCCATATATACATAATTGATATAGAGTTCTTTGGGAAATATGTCACTCCTTTTACTGGAGTCTCTAAAAACCCTGACATATTACTGCCAGATCATGACAATTGTATTAGGCTTGTAGACAAGCTTCTCCACCCACATAATTCCAGAATACATTAGCAAGGACTTCCTTAGTCATCATATGCACTGTAATATACCCTACATTTTACTGAAAATAGTTATATCATTTTGTGACGATATATATTTATTACATCCTGGTTGCCTTTTAAAATGTTTCAGCAGCTTTCAAAAAAAGAAGACAGTTAGTATTCAATGATTCATTGTTGATCTGATGACAACCCATAATTTTTTCTCGGTAAGCATTACACTGTGTAGCACAGTTAGAATTCTTTGACTACTATGATTCCTAAACAAAACCCTCATGCAAAAATTCAGGTTGTGTTACTTTATCTAAGGTGTAGGTATATGAAAACAGATTCTTCAGATTTAACAATATGTTTAAAACAGGAGATATTTCTCATTGCTGTTCTTAAATATAGAACTTTTCAAAATCAAGACCTGACAAAAACAGGAGAACATTTTGCAAAAAGTAGACTTCTAAAATAGCTAAGCATCAGCTGAGAATTATGGATATTAAAAATAACTATTTCTTTAAACTTGTTTGGAATTAAAACAACTGGGTTGATAGTTCTTTAACTTTATTGCAAAGCACATAATGAGCAATTATATCACACGGAATAAATTCAGGAGTAAAATATTATCAGTTGGCAGCTGTGTCTTTTACAAACCGAACAGAATAGGAACATGAAAGGGACTAGAACTAACCATCTGCTGAAAAAGACTGCATTACAAATTTAGTATAGTAAACCAAAAAGGAAACAAATTTTAGAACACAACTTAATTTACATCTCTATGTTAATCTTTGGAGACATGCATAAGGAATGTATGAAGTAGATAATGGATTGTAAAAAATGCATAACTGTACTCCTAAACCAGTTAGTTTTGGATTCATTGAACTGTAATCTTGATAAAGAGTTTACTTTCTATGCACACTGACACAGGTTACTTGTTGACTTTGAGAAAACTACCCATATTAATTTGACAGCAGAATTTAACAGTCCAGGTACTATCCAATATTGTTCTGAAGATCTGTGAAAACAGTCTCTGTCTAGGGCAGGTATTCCAGCTGGAATAAAACCTACCATGGAGATCGGGAGAGGTAGGAATCTCCTTGAATGCCAGAGAGCTATGCTGAAATTTCCAGTGTGAACAAAAATCACTATAAAGGTCAATCAGCATTCCTGCCTTAAGAGAACAGAACAAAGTTGAAGATGGTGAGGTTAATTTTATATTTGCTTAAAGGCAGCAATTATAAACTTTTAAAGAAAGTGATGCTATTTTATATTAGTTGTATAATTCAATGTAAGAGAAACACTGTTGCTAAAGAAAGCATCAGTCTAGCATCAATCAAGAATAAGGAGGCACAACTAAGCAGTGCCATATTAGATAAAAAGAAGTGTTCAATCCACGGTCCTAATGTTGAAAATACTACCTATACATATAGCCCTCTTTCCTCAGATTTATATTCAAGAGCTGAAGGCATCCTCATAATTGTCTCATTCAGTTGATGAAAAGTGCCCTCCGTGTATGTCTGAATTTGCTTATTCAAACCTTGCTCACGACCTTCCTAAAGTCTTGAATTTAAATTCTCCCCTGATTTCAATTCTTGGTTTTAGCTTTGAGATTAAATTTTGGCTTGACACACACTTAGCAAGCGTACCTGACATTTACGATAAATAAACCCCCTAGTCTTCCCCAGGTCACCTTGTAGAGAATGCACGATAATGAAAATGACTCATACTTAAATAACACTTTTTAAAAGTCTTACTGAACCTGATAGTTCTCTTCTGAGGTCACCACACTTGCCTTGTACATGATATAACACTTCCCACCCCGCCTTTCAAATAAAACATGTATATGTTTCATAGAGTAGCATGCAATATTTCATATAATATAAGGCTTTAAATTGACAATGAAGCAGGTTTCAAATTACAAAAAATTAATCTACTTCTTCAATTTGTGCTTCATGTGATATACTCACTTTTCACAATGACATTAGCAGGTCTAGAAATTTTCTTGAGGGCCCATTCAGAAATTATACAAAGAAGAACATCCAGGTCTACGAGATTCATGGAAGGACACATTAAATTACAGATACAAAATGCTCACTGTATATATTGACTTCATATTTGCATATCAAACTAGAAATATCTGGAACTAATTTTCAAGGATGTTGAACACCCATAATTCCACTTACAATCAGACTGATAGTGACTGGTAAACTGCAAATCTGGCTCCATGAATACAATCATCCAATCTTTCTGTAGGTTTTGTGTGACCAACAGTGAGTTTGCAAACATGCGCAGCTGTTCAATAAGAGCATTGTAGTGTGCTATGTGTCCTTTTATCCTGGTGTGTCTTCATAAATGAAGTAAAAAATGTCTTAATTTTCAGTCAGTGCTGCAGCCTTATACTCCACATACTCTGGAGTGATGGTCAGCAAACCTGAGAAAAGTATGGAAAAAAGAAATGGGTTTCTACTCAAGTCCAATCTTCAGGAAGCAGTTGAAAACTAATTAAGCCTTTCAATTCTGTACAGCATTACAGCAGCAGCCAGCTATATTTCAGCTCAGCAGAATCTTAGGTGTTGAGCACCAATGACATTTCCTTCTTCTCACTCTATCTCAGGGTAGACACACCTCCGGCCCTTCCAGTTTCTTGATAAACAACAGTTCTCCTTTTGTGCTAAAGATAGCTCACCTCTGTAATTTAACAGATGGAGTATAGAGAGAGACCCCTAAGTATCTGAAACAATACTTCAAAATTCTGTTGACCTTTTTAATCCAGGTTTGAGGTGTTTTCTGATCTGTCAGTTGTAATTTGTGTGCAAACATCTATGAATGTGGTAATCACCCATAATTCTTCAGGGGTGAATTCGAATGGTAGCTGTTGCCTGTGTAAGAATAAATGCACAACATTTCTCTCATAGATGTAATAGGGTGGCTTAAAAAAAATAAAAAAAAAAAACAAACAAAAAACAGCCAAAACAAAACAACAACAACAACAACAACAAAAAACAAAACAAACAAACAAAAAAACCCAAAAAAAAAACCAGAAACACCACCAAAAAAACCCACAAAAAAACCAAAACAAAACCAAAAAAACCACCCCCAGCTTTAGTGTGTCTTAGATGATACACATTAACTACTCTTTTAAAAGAAAGACAGTGCAATTCTGCCTCAGATAAGAGTAACTAATTTCATTCTAAGCATATCTATTTCCACCAGGTAAAAGTACATTGTATCCATCAACAAGCCTTCCAACAGCAACACCTGCCATTATCCACAGTTTTCCATTAGTAGGAAACTATCCTATCTCACTGTTAATAGTTATGACTGAATATTCAGCCAGGAGCTCATTGAGAAGGACTAGTGTCTCTTTCTTGTAGTGGGAAGTTAAAGAAACATCCGTAGTGGCATGTTTAGCACAAATGACTGGAGCTCCTGTAGAAGAAACATGGCAGGAAAAGGAAGCTATGTCCTTCGCAGAAAGTTTCCTTAAGGCATTAAAATTGAGCAGACTTTCAAGTAATTCCTAAGATTTTCCACTGTCAACTTGTAGGGAAATTTCCTTTGGCTAATGGATGATTTCACTCATACCTTTAAAAATTAAAATTATATGAGGGAATACAAGCTGCAAGAGTTAGTAGCAAAACCAAAAGTTAAATACTTTCATAAGGATGAATTTTTAAATCCTGGTCTGTCTAGTCAGAAAGAATGAAGCAATACTGTCCCCATGCCCAAATCTATTTAAATAAGCATGTTTTAAGCCAGCACTGAAAATATATTAAGATTTTCATAGATGGAGTTTCCACCATAAAAAGCTAGCAGCTCTGTTAATGAGAATCCAGGAGAAAAATTACAATGGTGTTAGGATGTGAACGATATATTATGACTTAAAACATTATCTTTGTTACTGTGAAATTTTTATTCTATATTCTATTCTATTTTATTCTGGTTTTGTAGGACCTAGTGTTCTACAAATAGACAGTACTTCAAGTTTAATGAGCCCACCATGTTTAACAATTAAAATATACAAGAATTCTAACAGAGATGGTTCCCAATGCATCCTCAAACATGAGATCAGAAAAACATGAATACTAAATGTCCCTTTCTCCTACTTTTACCCAGAGGTTTATGTTAAGCATAGGGAACGTAAAAGGACTTGAATTTTCCATCAGAAGCTACTTTAAAAACTCTTTTGTCTTGAAAGCTACATAAGAAATCATGTTTTCCACCCACAACCTCCCTTTTACCATTTGTCCTCCACAGTAAGTTTGCATGCCCTTACATGGCTCTGTCTGAAAGAACTTGACCCTAAACAAGGATCAATGTTATTGATCATCCCACATTTCTGTTCCGACACTGATCTCTGTAATGTTTTTTTTTTTCTTTCCAGGACCTATGTTGGTTATATTTTATTGACATGCTTCTATTTAAAGAGAATTAACACTCTCTTGAAACCTACTAATTGTAAATAAAACAAAGCCATTAAGCAGTGGGCATCCCTTTTCCAATAAACAATAATCAGAAACCTTGCTGTTAATTTCAAAGGTGACTTAAAGAGCCCACTGGCAGTGTGAATTTACTACTGGGGGTTCAGAAACTCCATTTTCATGTATTCTTAACACACTTAGTAAATAAGTAAAATTACCCAGAATCTAATTAGTAGATTCTAATAGAGCTTGTGTGATGTAAGTCTGCTATCTTCATATGACACAGGCTCAAACTGAAAAGCTGAATAGCATTGAGTTCAGATGGAGAGAATTACTTGTGCCTCTACCTGCATTATGGTGAAGCCTGATAAATTTCTAGCCATGGTATAATCAGATCATCCACACCTATTCTTGTAATTGGATAACACTGGAAATTCCTATTTTCTAAGACCCTCCTTTAAAAAATCACTAATTTTTTTCCCAACTACCATAAAGTCAATCAGATCAGTATCTTTCAACTTTATCTATCTGTGATTATGACATAGTACTCTACCCAGTGTATGGGATTTCTTGATAGAAGTAGCGGCTAGATGCTAAATCTGACCCTTCATCTGACCCAAAAAAAAAAAAAAAAAAAAAAAAGCCAAAAAAACAAATAGTCAAGAAAACCCCACACCAAACAAACAATCCCCAGGAAACTACTGTTACAAGGGCTCTGTGTTAATAAGTCTATACTGACACAGAAAAAATACCAGATAACATTGACTGTGCCAGTGGATAAAACAGTGTAAGATAGACACTATTTTAAATTTTGCTGCTTCATGTTGTATATCTGTAATTAGGTATTTTAACACAGCCAAAATATCTTGTCGACCTAGCCTTATCACTAGCACTTCCATTTTCATCTTGTGGTCAGAATCCAATGAAAATGTAGACTGTTTTTATTAGATCCTAAAAGGTAGCTTTAAAAATTCTGTTTCATGTAAAATGATAACATGTGAATGGGAAATTCCAAAAAGGAGATTGTCAGAGGAAAATATGTACATCTGTAAACTCAAAAGCATTAAAGTCCTGAAATGTAAACCCATTGAAATAGGCTATAAATGGTTTAGTATACTTTATATCACATGGACATAATAACAATAGTAGTAATAATAACAACAGCACAAATAGCAATAAAAATAGATCAGATAAACAAAAAAATCTTAAACTAGTATTATATAGCCAATCTTCTTTGATTTTACTGAGCACATTCTGCTTAATATCAGCTTAGGAATTAATATTTAGTCTCTCCTTGAGTCAGGAAAGACCTTGCCTGTGCAAGCCAGATGTCTCTGTGTTTTGACTCACACCTTAAATTCATTTATCAAAAGAGGATCTTTGTCTCCATGTACAGTAATTTCACGATTACAAGCCGCACTGACTATAAGCCACATCTCTGGGTGTCGGCAATATTTTGTTCTTTGTTCATACACAAGTCGCACCCAATTATTAGCCGCTCTGCTGTTCGCAGCGAGGACCTGTGTGCAACAAAGTTGCCAATTAGTAACAGAATCGCGGGATCAGGATGTGTACTGGCTCGGCTCGGGCCGTGCGGGCTCGGCCCGCTCTGGGCTGCTGACAGGGCTGGGTGGCCCAGCTCGGTGCTGCAGCTCGGCAGGGCCGCTCAGGGCCAGTTGCCACTGCCGCTGGGCTCGCTCGCCTCGGCCCGGGGCTGCCCTGCAGTGGCAGGCGGGACAGGAGCCCCCGCCTCTCCCCCGGGCTGTACTGACTGAAGACGGGAATCCCCTGCCTTCCCCTCACCCCAGCCCCGCTCTGCCGGCACAGAGCCAAGCTCCACCTGCTCTGAAACAGAGTATCCTATTTGTAACAATCACGTAAACCCGGGTTTTACTGGCAGGTGCTTGGCTCCGCACCCTGGCTGACACTTCCAGGGCTGGAAATGTCAGAGAATTATTCACATATTAGCTGCCCCTGAGTGTAAGCCGCATTTCCGGGGTGGGAGCAAAATTTTAGTCAAAATGGTGCGGCTTGTAATCGTGAAATTACTGTAGTTGCTCAGATGGCTGTAAATGTGGCACCATAATAAGGAATCTAAAATTAATATGGGGGTTTTCAGACTTAACTCTTTAAATGTTAGAACACTTGGTGTCTGTGTTCTTAAGTTTACTTAAAACAAAGCCTCACATTTAAACAGCCATGCAACTCCAGAAGCCCTTATTGGTATCTTGCTCCATTTTATGTTTAAACTGTTCAGATCTTTCTTTAGCAGTCTTCAGAAAGACCCCAAGTCTTAAGTAGCAGACTAATTCATTAGTGATCTTGTGTTGGATCCTCAAACTAACTTTTTCTCTTCCTCCTTTCTCTTCCTGTCATGGGATTCTATTTCGCAAGGTATGTTCTCAAAATGTTAATGGATACTCTCAAATTATGTGATATTGGAAAAATATCACCAGTTTCTCCTCATAAAGATATCACTGTGCTGACAAAATAATTAACAAATTTTAGTCTCAAGAGGGAAAGCATGAACAAGAGAGATTATGAATATATTTCCAGATTAAAAGGAGACAAAAAGAATTAGTAGAAAACAACAGAAGGAACAGAAAAATAATTGCACAAAAAGGTTATCTGGAAATCCCAGAACGTGGATAAAGTACCAAAAGGAACAAGTGGATTAAGAGCAGAAAAGAGAGAAAAAAA
>PYHW01010717.1:7831821-7842368 GCA_013186435.1 Turdus rufiventris
GGCTGCATCCAGCTCTGGAAGCCCCAGCACAGGGAGGACACAGACTTGCTGGAGTGGGTGCAGGGGAGGCCACCAAGGTGACTAGATGTATGGAGAAAAACAGAGAGAATTGGAGTTGTTCATCCTGGAGAAGAGAAGGCTTTGGGAGACCTTACTGGGGCTTTCTGGTACCTGAAGGGAGCCTACAAGAAATCTGGAGAGGGGTTTTTTACAAAGGCATGATGGGGCAGAATAAAGGGAAATTACTTTAAGCTGAGAGTGGATATAGATTGCATATTAGGAAGAAATTATTTGCTGAGAGAGTGGTGAGGCACTGGAGACCTGGGGAAGTTGTAGATGCTTCATCCCTGAAAGTGTTGAAGGCCAGGTTGAATGGGTCCCTGAGCAACCTAGTCTAATGGCAGAGGGATTGGGACTGGATGATCTGCAAGGTTGCTTCCAAGCCAAACCATTTTATCATTCCATGGTACTGAAAAAGTGACCTCCTTTAATTGTTTGTAACTATGCTATTACTTGTTCTACTCACCAAAAATTATAAGGTTGTTTCATGTTTTTCTCATCTGGATAAAAGAGATGAAACCAAGCACTTTATCTAGGAAAAAGTGAAAGAAACTTGACATTTCCATATATAAATAGTACCATTAATATATATAATTAATGGACTTGAACATGACAAACTAGAGAAAAAATCTTATAATTATGTTGTCTAAATCATCATTCAAAAACCAAAGTAGATATGACAGTGAAAGTTCAGACATTGTGTTTGTACTTTCTCACAGCCTAAGTAATATTGCTGTATTGACCAAATGTAGAAAGTCTGGTAACGGAATGCTGAAGTCTAAAAGTAAGAAGTCTGAAACACTGCTCAGGAAAATACTTTTGTGTTGAAGATTTCATAAGGCTTCCCCAGAGCACCTGATTCCGTATAGTATTTAAAGGGGCTGTCTGACCTTAATGGTCTTTTAAGTTTGCACGGGGAAAGAAACGAGTGTAAATAATAGACACTCATCTTAGCCAATGCAGGTGCAATAAAACTGTCCATAGGATTGACAGAATGTCCTCTTCCATGCCTTGTCTTCATGAACTTGTGTAATTTGTTTGGCAGCAGTCAACCATGACCCTTTTTAGCTTAACTTATAAATCCATACCTGCTTAACAAATGCTTTTTTTCTGCAGGGCTTGAGGCTCAAGGGTTGAGGTTATAAACATTGAACATCAATAGCCCTGTATTTAGTCAAAAAGTTAATCCTGTCTGAAATAAACAAGGGGTGGGAGCTGCAAGACAAAAGAAACTGGATAGGAAAAATTGCCAAAAGTAAAGCTGTGGAGAGGTTTGAGTCCAATCTCTGACTTTCCTAGATATCCCTAGTTTTTCAGACCACTCAAAGAAATGAAGACCTTTCAGGAAAGACTGGGATATCTTAAACTAATCTTTTATGTTCTTGGAACTGTTAAAGTTAAGTTTTGCAATTTCTTTCTGCTCAGAGTAAACAGATCCCTGCAAGGCAGTGAAATTATAAACCCCTACAAAAGTAAAAGTGAAAGAAAGTTATCTTCAGGTTAGGTCCTGAATCAGCATCCAGAGGTAGTACAAAGTACAGTAAAGCACACCTTAATCTATTCATATTTGATGGAAAAACAGCAATTATTACCATTTCTCCTACTGTCCTCCAAAGTAATCTGTCCTTCATATTCAAGAAAAAAGTTAGTTGCATAATCTAAATTAGTTGATATAAAAACTGCAATAAAACATATAAAATCATTCCTAATGCCCCAGACTGACAGAACAGTAAAACATTTGGACATGCTATTTTTCACTTGTTTCTGAGCTAATTAATTCTTCTGATGAATCAAATTTGTTGTTAATCATTTGTTGGTCAGTAAAACTCCTACAAATATCATTTTAGAACTCAACAGACACTGAAAAGAGAAGGATGAATATTCTTATGTTTCTCATGGTTATTTGGGACATGTTTGTGCCTTTAAGTAAAAACACCTCCACATTATTCAGACCATTAAAATAATTTTAAAGAACTTGATATGCTTCTGATAAGATCTTGAGTATTGAATTTTGGAATCTGACAGCTAGGGTCAGTACAGAACAAGCAAACTTTGCTTTCCTTCCCTAAGACTGGAGGTACTGCATAGAGTCAATTTCTGATTATAAATTAAAATAAATGAGGACCTAAAATAATCCTGAAAATCCAGAACAGTACCTTGGAGCAGCATTGCTTAGACCAGTCTAAGATAATATGGTGCTAAGTGTCAGTCCAATAACCTTGAAAAAACATGTTGGACTGATTTTAGTAACTAGTGAAGGATGAAGAAATGAAGATTTTACTTAGTGCCACTGTAGAATATTTTTATAGTTTGTAAAACATAAGAATGCCTAAAAAAACTCTTCAGATAGTTATTTTAAAACAGCTATGTGAAAAGAAGCACCAGGATTAAAAAGAAGATAATTTCCCTATTGCAATCATTTTTTAAAAAGAAAAGCAGGAAGATTGAGCAGCTTCAAGAATAGAAGTTAAAAAGGGATTTATGCATAAATGTTATAATTTCATAATATTTCTCTGAGTCCTAAACTTCATCAGCAAAAATAGTCTTTCATAAAGTTCATCTTAAAGATCCTTATGGTTGTTTTAACTGTTTTAATTTGGTTGCATGTATTATTGAAAATGTTTCCCCTTTGATTACGTAGAAAAGTGTTTCTTTGCCATGTAAAGAAATCAAATTGGCATTTGCTTCCTATCTCCTTCAGAGCATTCAGATAAGGATAATTGCATTAGTTCCTGTCTAAACAATGTTTCAGACTAAAGCCCTAGGGCCAAAATACTAGGTCTTAATTGGCTGCACAACCTACTCTAGTCATGTAGACAAATTAAATTAATTACAATATTTTGAAAATGCTTCAACAACAACTTTTAATCACAAAACAGGGAAAAAGCCTCAGGAATTCCACAGAAGCTTAAATATAAGCTGTCTTTGGAGAGCCAGCTATGGTACTTTGTATAAAACACTGCTTTTGAAAATCAGAGGGGAGGTGAAAACAGTTCTGTTATTCCTGGATGATTTTGCCATTAGAACAGCCAGTTTCATGCTGGTTTGAACACTAGATTTTTGCATTATGAGCACTGCAATGTCCTAATTTTTTCTACATCTCGAATAATTAACCTATTCACAAGGCAAGTGTCTTGTGGTTCTAGTAATCTGCACCTGCACACTTGACCAATCCTTTGACATCATAATTCTAAAATATGCAAAATAAATATAATTCACAATGCTGTCTAGCTTCATGAACCTAGGCTTTGCCAGACAAATGGTATAGAACGTTATAATTTTTATGTAAAAATCTGGAATAGGGATTTTTTCATTTTTGTCTTAGAAAACAATTCAAAAGAGATATTTCTGAGTATTATACCAGCAGATATCATTAGTACCTGTACAAATAAATGTCCAGGTTTTAATCTGAAAATTATTGATCCTTTTATTGTTAAGCTGTTTTTATTAAACATATCAAATATTACAATCATAAAATTTAGTTATATTTTTATATTTACTTAGAAATGTGAGACAATTTGATCCTGGATTCTCATGGAAGCAAAATGTATGTAATTATCCTACATATGTGTAAAGTCTTGACTCATTCTCTCAGCAGGTTAACTTGTTGGTGCATTTCAGCCAAATGGGGGCAACTGGATAGAAGCCTCATTGACAATAAAGCTACAAGTTTTGTAAAAGAAGATGGATGAAAACACTCATATGTCAGACAATTTACAAGGAAAATAAAACTTATACATTACCTAACACAAAAATCCACAACAGCCAGATACAACTATGATATCATTAGCATCAATGCCAAGGAAACCTGAGATGCGAGCCCATAGGGCATGTGTTTAATTTGTTCTTCAGCTCAGGAAAATTCTCACTCCCACTTTGATACCTTGTCAAATTAATGCATGCATGAATTTTTAGTAACACTAACTCACAATATTGTTGTTAAGAAGATGACAGGTGACTACCAACCCTGAAAGTCATATGTTTGTTACACAAAGCAGACAAAAATCAGTCTGCAAAAACCTGTCCTGAGTTTGCTGTCTCGGAGAAATTCTCTCTATTAGCTTATAGAAAACATTCCAAAATGTTCTGAAGTACAAAGAAGGAAGGAAAAAAATAAGCACAATAACTTCAGAGGATTATGACATTTGGTTGTTGAGTCATAATAGCAAAAGTGCAAGCCCATAAGCATAATGGAAAAGTGTTGAAAATCTGAGCTGTAGCCTTTTTTCATTACAACTGATATAAAGTTTATCAAGCTACAAGACCCTCAGAAAAGGATATGTCTTAGCAGCATGAAAAGAAAGGAAAAGCGAAGCCATGCTTTTAACATAGAACCCTGTTTTCATGAGCTAATTCTCCTTTAAAAGACAGAAGTATGAAAAAGTAGGGTGGTGGCTTATGTCTTTAAATGAAGGTAAGCAAATAAACAAGCCCAGGAAAAAATGTTGTGGATCAGAAAAAAATAAGAAGTGCATATGAAAAAAATTAATATCACAGTTTTATTTTCTTTTCATATTCTATTTTACATCACATATGTCTGAAAGCATTATACAAAGAGCTTCAGGCAATTGATCAAGTGCATCATCTTCCCCTTCAGCTTAATCTGTTCATTAGTGATAAGACCTAGTTTATAGTTTAAGCGTGTTCCATCATAATAATTCTTATCTTACTGAAAAAATTCACAGACACAGCTTAACCTTTATTGCTTTTATTTCCAACACTAACTGCAATGGATGACTCCCAGTAGTGTCTCCCAGAAAGGTGTAACTAATCAGTTTTATAACAATTACAATATATTCTTAATAGCTTTAAGAGGTAAGATTCTAATTCTACAGTTATCATGGGATCACAGAATATGCTGAGTTGGAAGGAACCCACAAGGATAATGAAGTCCGTCTCCTGGCCCTGCTCAGAACCATCCCCAAAAGTCACACCGTGTGCCTGAGGGCATTGTCCAAAGGTGTTTTCAACTCTGTCAGACTTGATGCTGTGACCACTTCCCTGGGAAGCCTGTTCCAGTGCCCAACCATGCTCTGGATGAAAAACCTTTTTCTGATAGCCAGCCTAAACCTCCCCTGACATCTTTATGCCATTTCTTTGAGATCTGTCATTGGTTATGAGAGTGAAGACATCAGTGTCTGCCCCTCTTCCCCTCACAGGAAGCTGTAACAGCAATGAGGTCTCCCCTCAGTCTCCTCAGACTGAACAGACCAAGTGACCTCAGCTGCTTCTTATACAGATTCCCCTCAAAGCCCTTCACCATCTTTGTTGCCCTTCTATGGACATTTTCTAACAATTTAATGTCTCTTTTGTTGTGGCACCCAAACCTGCCCCAGCACTGAAGGTGAGGCTGCCCCAGCTCAGAGCAGAGCAGGACAATCCCCTCCCTTGCCCAGCTGTGATGCTGTGCCTGATGCTCCCCAGGACAGGGTTGGCTCTCCTGGCTACCAGGGCACTGCTGGCTCATGGTCAACTTGCCACTGACCAGGACCCTCAGGTCCCTTTTCATAGTGCCCCTCTCAAGCCTCTTGTTCCCCAGGCTGTCTGTACATCCAGGGTTTCTCCATCTCAGGTGCAGAATCCATAACTTTCTCTCGTTAATCTTCATATGGTTGGTGATTGCCCAGTCCTTTAATTTGTCAGGGAAATTATTGTAGAGAGCTGAACACAAGCTATTCTGATATGTAACCAATTCACATTTCAGTAAGCGCATAGTAGCTGTTCAGTCTGGCAGAAATCTCAGGCCAATTCAAATCCTGCAAAAGCACCCATAACACTCATCACACCCACAAGCCCTGATGCAACAATGAATGGTCAACAACGAAAATTTTGGGAAAATTTCAATCCTCTAGTTCCTTTTCTGACTAAAGATGAGATTAAATTAATTTTAATAGAACAAAGATGGGCCCAAGCTACTTCTTCTGATATTTACCAAAAATATATGGCATATAAAATTAAAAATAAAAATATATGGCATATAAAAAAAAATAACACAGTGAAAAGTACATGTCCTAGACTAAACTTCTGTGATCACTGTGGTTTTGGATGTGGATTTTAGCAGTTGAAAGAGCAGGCTGAAAATACTTATTTTCCATATCATGATTACAGGTATTGAAAGAATTTTACCTGTATTTTTTGTAAGTGCCCAAAAGTTGCAATTATACCTGAGAAGGGATTCATGTCACCAAACTACACTTGTTTAAAAGTTAGATGTCTAGTCTAGCTAATTGGCTATATTCTCTGAAATAAATCAAGAGAGGGAGACGTCCCTTCCATTCTTTTCAAAAATATCTTAACAGGACAGTTGCATTTCACTGAGAAAACACAAAAAACTTTAATTTTGGAGAAAAAAAAGATGTATTAGATTGATTTTATTTTATGTAGTCAAAACAGAGAGCATGGCTATAAAATATTCTTAGAATGAAATCAAGAAATTAAGGGTCTAGGGAGAAATAAAAATTTCTCACTTGAGGAAAACCATCATATTGAGAAAAAACTGTACCTTATGAAAAAGAAAAGAAATTATAAAAAAAAAAGCCTAGTCTCAAAATAAAAAACAAACAAATAAACAAACAAAAAAAAACCAAAAACCTAAAACAAAACACTGCCATCAGATCTGACACTTTTAACACTTCTCTCATGGTATTTGATTTAGAATTTGTTTTATGCACGTTTAAAAATCAGTATCTAAGATCTTTTGGTCCCTGAAAATATTAGAACTTCTTTTGTGAGAGGTAGATTTCCATCTTCCAACCTGCAAACAAAATCTCGAAATGAAGAAACTTGAAGGTAAATAAATGAAAGCCAGTAGTCTTGTCAAATCCTCATCATTTGTAATTTAGTCTTCTGATATTCATATGCTTTAGTTATAATTCAAATGTATGTTCAACTGCCACACTGAGCAAATATTTTTTGAAGTACAATCTTTTCCTACTTCTGTTATAGGAGAATCAGAAATTCTAAAGGAATCCAATGAAATAACAAAGAAGGACCTGGGAGAATGTGGATTGTTTATAAATTCTAGTACCTGTTCCTTTAGTTACTCAAACATTTTCATCCAGAATTAAGAGTTTTGAAAGGTCTGTTTTGAATCAGGAAGCAAAGGAAGATAAATTGCCATTTTCTGCATTGTGAATGCTCTACTAACTGAATGACTGAATACAACTGAAAAGATTCCATCCCCATGGGTTTCAGTATGTATGTTTGTGTAGATTTCAGTCTAGTATACTTATGTCTTCACTGATACAGGTTTTATAGGACCCACTAAAGATTGTGAGACAAATTAAAAACAAAACAGAACAAAAAAAGAAAACTAGAATACAGAGATGAAGACTGTTCTTAGATCCTTACTTTAGTAACCATTTTATCTAAAATATTGAAATGGAAAAAAACAGTATTTGTTAGAGTTTACAGTGATACCACTCTAATATATATAATTGGAGTATATAAGGTCTGGGTTTAGATGCAAATATAAAACAGTATTTATATGCTTAAATAACATTAATTACTTTAGGAATATAATCCATAAGCAATAAAGAATGTATTTGCTTAGATACCAGAAAAATAGGAATAACAAGGTGTTTTCCTTTAACCTTTTAAAAGAGATGCGTTTTCTTTGTTGCGAATATTAGCAACAAGTAATGATGTAGTAGTCTCTGCTCATTTAATTATTCTAGTCATTAAAACTGCAAAAGCAGCTCTAGCCATGTGTGTGCTTCTAATTGAACAGAGGATATTCTTATAGTATCTATCTTCCAATTTGCATGTCTAGGTAATGATGTCAGTTTTACACTGACAGTTAACAAGCATATTGTGGTGTTAATCGAATGACCTTTCAGCAATAAGTGATTGAAAAATTAACTTCTCCAGCCTTAAATCACATTTTCACTGAATAAATTAAGTGGAGAAATATCTTTCCTAAGTATCTTCAGGCACTGGAGCAATACTAAGAATCAAAAGGTCTGGCTGTCTTGAGAACGAATTATTACTCCATTTTCTGGAATCACAAGGATAAGAGAAGAAAGGGAAATTAATTACTCCACGATCGTTTTAAAAAGGCCTCATATTCAAAAAGCAGAATAGAATTACCAAAATGAACACACATATACATACACATAAAATCTGGGAAAATTTTTTAAACCTGAATTTTTGCTTATTTTATTAGAATGCAACATCATTGATATTAATACATTTTCCCATAAACCATTGTGAATCCATTTTTCAGATCAGTAACACAGTTCACAACAGAAAGAAGCATGGAGTATAAGCCCTTCCCTCCCCTTTTTTATCCTCTTCTTCCTTGGTGTATATTAAAAGTGAAGTTCAGCTCAATTCACTCAACTTTACTCAGTTGTTTTCACACATTACCTGCCTGGTACTGACACCACTCAGTTCTGTTCTCAATGAAGCAATGACATTTATAAGAGATTATAAATGAAGTTTTCTTAAGAAGTATCAGTAATATTTATTACATATAGGTTCTTTTTTTAGTAGAGTACTACTCAGATTAAGGAAGACAATCAGATTATAACTACGAGAGGAAACTATTTTAATCGTAATGAAAATGCTGGATAAAGAAAAATACAAATAAACTGTGTTTTTCTATCTGATAAAACCCCAAGCTTTAGCTAACAAGTGTAATTTTACTGTGTACAGATTAAGAAAAACAATATACAAATTCCACATTGACGTAGGCAGATGATGCATTCATAAAACATTATTTAGCCTAATATGCTTTCTGTCTGATATGCGTTGCACAATATGAGTGAGATACATCTTGCCAGACCATGCTTTTTGGTGTTCTCTAGTGATTGGAAAGAGGTTGGAAAAATTTTACATGTTGATACTGCAATTTTTTATTCTTTCTGCTATCAATTTCCAAAAATGTAAATACTTATGTAATTTTGAAGAAACTCCAATTGTTAACAAGTGAGAATCTGATTCGGATCGCTAAATATCAAGGAATGCAATAGATTATGCTTTTGAGCATAGTGCCTCTGTCTGTTTTTCTGGATAGCTGCAAAAATGTTCATGGACAGAAAATGACAGCCATAGAATGTCTGGAAAGCACTTTTGTATTTACCCTGAAAAAAATAAATGAAAGTCCCAGGAAGCATAATAGACATGGTGTCAATCATTAAAACATGCATCACCAAATCCCTCTATTGCAGAAAGCTGTCCCAGATTGCAGTACAGAGTAATTACTTTTTGGTTTTGTAATTATTAATAAACTATACTTCAGCTAGTTGTTCTCTTAAGCATATTTCTCAATTAATTATGTATACAGGTATTATAACATCTCTTTGTTTCTTGTTTATCAAGGTTATCTTATATCTTTGGAGATATTATGAAGAAAATGAGGAACTATTAATTGAAAAAATAACTTCTGAACACCTGCCATAATCTTAAAATGTCATATCAATAGCTGTAGGCAATGAACTTCAAGAAACATTGTTGCTCTACTTTTCTGTCATTAATAAACTGTAGAAGGACACTATATTTTCAGCAACTGTTTGTATCTCTGGACCACTCTCTTTATTCTTGCTCATCATTAGCAATGTAAGTTTATAATTAAGGATGATCTATTCAAGGTCCTTTCTGCATATCAGAAATCCCAAAGCATAATTAATTGGAATGAACAGAGCATCTGGTTTCTTGTGATCTTATAGTTTCAATGTATATGATATTTAATTAAAATAAATTCCCTCCCTCCCTCTCTCATAGGGGAATTAGCTCATTAAAATTTTCAAGAGTGAGAATCAGTCCTCCAGCAAATATTAACATTTGGGAAGGCGTAGAAGACTGGTTGGATAAAGAAACCTGTTTTCTGTGTTATACATTTGTCCCCTGGCGCTGGATGACTCCTCTACCACTGCTCATTCATCTTAACCTTGAGGTATGAATCTTTGATGCTCTCTCAAAACTAAGTTGTTTTACAATTATTTTTAAAAAAAACCTGATGTCACGGGTCTTTTTGAATTTTGCAGGTAAGTATAGAAAGAACTACATAATTCTGCCAAAGTAAATTAGCTATGCATCTAATAAGAAAATATTAATAAACTAGACAATCTTCCTCCGTCTTATGGCCATAATTTGCTCATTAGGTTCTTAAGTGTTCTCTATTTATCTCTGTCTAGGCAGTGACACCCTGCCTTTTTTGGGGAGCCTGCATACACATAGTCCAGCTACATGGGGATGAGGGTAAGGTTGTGGATAGAATCTACCTGGAATTTAGTAAAGCCATTGAGACAATTTCCCACAGAATTCTCCTGGAGAAACTGGTTGGTCATGGCTTTAATGGGTGTACTGCTAGTTGGGAAAAAATTGGCTGGATGGTCATAGAGTGGTGATGTTAAAAGGGTTGTCATGTATTGGTACAGGCTACCCCGGGAAGTTGCTGCATCACGATTTTGGTAGTATTTAAAAGACATGTACAGTAATTTCACGATTATAAGCTGTACCATTTTGACTAAAATTTTGGTCCGAAC